>PVIY010029189.1:0-32315 GCA_004026745.1 Myrmecophaga tridactyla
CAGCATCAGCATAGAAGAAGAGAAAGAGGCAGGACACAGCCATGACCTGGAAAGTGTTTCATGATCCAAGATTTGGACAGTAGGCCCAAGAGAAGTGCTCACCAAGGAGCAGAAGGATAGCCGTGCACAGCGGCCAAGCTTTAGACTAATGAGGTGGGTCCTCAGAGCAGCAGTGGGGGCTCAGGGAAGGGGCTGTTGAAGCCTAGTTTTCCTTTGTCTGGGGCTCTTTGGATCTAGCAGATGCCTCATCCTTGGCTGATGTCACCCCCTCCAGAGGAACATGATGAAGAGAGAACAGGAAGGCCCACTTCACGTCTCAGCCTGGTGGAAGCGGAGGGTGGGGCCGATGGCTCGGCCTCTAGGCTGTGCATCTCTTGGGGCTGCATCTGCCCAGACCACGGGTGCCTTGCCATGTGCCTGACTTCTCTCTAACCCACACCAGGCGCTCCATGGGCCACAGGAGCCCCCAAGGAGCTGCTCTTGCCCAGATGATCCCTCTGTCTTCACCTCCTCATTTCCTTTCTGCTGCTGATAGAGTTTGCAGGCAGAAGTGACTGGGATCCATGAGTTTCATCTCTGCTGTCCTTGAACCCAGGTCCAGGCCTCTCAGACTCGAGGCCCATGCCTTGAAGCGCCAGGCCATCCTGCCTGTCTACCAAACAGAGATGTATCAGGACGAGGCTCAGAGTCAAAGGATGGCAAGCTGATAATCAGGGAAATTAGTACAAATTTCTACCAGCCTCAGATCCAGGGTGGTGTATAATGAAGTCTAAACCTTGGCACCATTTAGAGGCCGGGTAAGTCTTTATTGTGGGGCTGCCCTATACACTGTAGCACCTTTAGCAGCATCCCTGGCCTTAACCACTGGATGCCAGTAACATCTTCCCCCTTCTCCCCCACATGGCCTTTGAGAGAGCTGTGGGTCTAAAGAACCTTAATGTACATTTGTAATTCAAGGGGGCGGGAAAGTCAGCTCAAACTCTTGAGTTGATTTCAGGTTCCTGAGCTCAGATTGCTCAAAGCTGACAGCAATAATAGAGGAAATGAGACCACATGAAGCAGCCTACCAGAAGACTTCGGGGTGACAACATGGAAAAGAAAAAAAAGAATTGCTGCTGTGCTGCAGCCTAGGTTCAAGGTATTATCTCTGCTTGTCTTTGTTCATTAAAGCATATGATCGAGTGCTATATTGAAGTGATAAACAAAAGCATGCTTTCCTGACAATGAAAGGATTTTTTTTTTTTTTTTTTTTTTTTGCATGAGCAGGCACAAGGAACCGAACCCGGGTCTCCAGCATGGCTGTCGAGAACTCTGCCACTGAGCCACCGTCACCCATAAGACGAGTTTTTGACTTAGTTAAAATTTTTTTATTTGATTGAAACAACACAGTTCAGCAATTTAGAGTCAGAAAGTGAGAGGGTTGAGAGAGAGAGAACCATTAATTTGAAATTCTGAGAGAATCTGGGAAATCGCAGCCAAACTTTTCATCATATGAAAGTAAACAAAATTCTAATGCAGAGGAAGTCGCTGTACTTGGCTACCTGGGTGTTGTAGAAGTGACAGCATCAAGAGCTTCTTTACTATTCAAAAGAAAATGGTCAATCTTGATTGTGCATTGTTCCTCTGCCCAGGGTATGAATGGAAAAGCAGTGCTTGTGCTGGTAGTTCAGACATGTGCAAACCCTCAAAAAATTCCCTCAAAAAAATTATGCCATGACTCTGAATAAATTGAGAGTCCAGGTCCTCTGTCCTTTCATCATCAAGATGGCAGTACCCCAATGGATCAGCCCAATGGGTATGGAACACAGCTGCTGTGCTTGGCCACTCACCCCCCTCCCCAACAGGGCCAGCTGGAGTGCTTTAGGAGAGAAGCATCCAGGCAGATGCCTGGCCTCTCCTCGGTCCCAGACATGAGAGCAAAGAGGAACTAAATCTAGCTTCAACTATTGCTCATCTCAGAAATGTGTGGTGGCTGGTTAACATGTTCGAGCATGACTGCTCAGTTCTGAATCGAACCATCCCAATGGCACAGTAGTGGCTGCCTCTGCTCCTGTCAACTCAAGTTAGTTGGCTTGATTTTGGAGGGCTGGAGAGTAATCCACTAGCTGCAAAGGACAGTCTGTCACACCCATGTGCCAAGGATGCCTAAGCAGTGGTCTCCCGTGCTTTTTTCTCCTCTCATTTTGTCCCATTGCTCCGCTCCTTTTGGTGTTCAGTGAGCCCAACCCCAGCACCAACCAACAGCAGCAAGAACCATTGCCACTGGCAGTAAAAGATCTACTCCTTTTCTTGAGCTGGATCCAGTGCTTTAAACACGTGATCTCATGTAAGCCTCAAAAACGACCCCACGAGGCAGGCACTACCTTGATTGTGGTGATGGCTGCACAGCTCTGCGAATATACTCAAAATCATTAAATCGTACACTTTAAATGGGTGAATTGTGTGGCATGTGAATTACATCTCAATAAAGCTGTGTATAATACACATATTATAAAAAAACTTTCTGGAGGCTAAAGAAAGAAATTTATAGCCTTACAATTGCATATTAGGAAAGAAGAGCTGAGAAATTAATGAGCACAGTATCTGACTTTATAAGTTGGAAAAAGAATGGTTTGAGGCAGAATTTATTTCCATGGTCAAGGTCGTGCAGCTTGTAACAGCACAGATTCCCAGGCAGGTTTCTCTGGCCCTAACCCTTATGTTCGTACTGATAGTACATGGTCCAGGGTCTTTCCCCAACCTGAGTTAGACTGAGGCCCAGAATGTAGGTCTTCTTGGCCCTGCACTTAGTAGGGTGCTTAATAAATGTCCTCTGAACGGATGAGATCCTCAAATTATTTTTTCTATTGATCACACCAATCCCATTCCTGCGTATTCACCCTAACTTTTCATAGGCGAATTATATCACATTACAACAGAGCACACTCTCTCACTGTAAGGGAGAAGGCATCGCTAGATTAAAGGTATTCAGAAGAAAGTTTCTGAGCCCTCCAAATGGGTCTGGAAAAGAAGGAAGCCAAAGACTAGTGGATGCATGAAATGATTTCATGTGGCTAGGAAATGATTTAAAGGAAGAGGTCAGAGCTCTTTGCAATTAGTCTCCTACATAATTGGTACTTATGGGGCTCTCTGGGCCTTACTCTGCTCCTCAGCTACTAATGATTGTGTTCATGGGAAAATGCACTGGCCCTTCAGTCCAGAACACTCCAGAGATTCATTAACATTTTCCTTATTTTTGTTTCCTCTCTACTGAACCCAGTTTTCACATTAGGAATAGAGGAAACAGCTCCTTCTGAGTAGTGAGCAAGATGCTTATAAGTTGTCCATCCTCCCTGAACATGTTCGCATTCCCCAGTCCTGCGCCCCTAAAAACAAACCTTAAAGTGGGTTCCATCCAGTACCCTTACAGTGAGCAAAATACTACAAAAGAGAAAAAAATATTTGCTGACAATGTTTTGGTATGTTTTACTCAGGCATTTTCCCCATAGGCTAGTTTATTTTTGTTGTTCACATGCAATTGCTGATTTTGTTTCTTTTGCATTATTTCAACAACACTTCCTTGTATTAATACTTACTCATAATAGGTTAGAACAGTTGGGGAGACCAGGCCCCAAGTCACTGGACCTCAATGAAGAGTCTATGAAAAGGGACTGGATGAAGGAACCTGAGCAAGTGCTTCTTTTGTCTGTTCTCATATCATGCGTTAAATAACCTAGGTTTGGGGAAAGAAACTCCTGGCACCCTGGGCTTCGCCCTTGTATGAGGGTGAGATGAAGAGAACAGGTTTGCCCACTCCTAGAAATTTTGGGGGGAGGGTGACCCTAGGCAGAAAAGGAAAACACAGGTGGAAAATCTTGGACTAGGAAGAGGGGAAACAAACCAAGGCCTTGCTTCTCTCTCGGGGTCTGGGAGTCAGTTGGCGCTCTATTCCAAGTTGCAGAAAGACCTAGGAGACTTTGGAGAGTATGGCAGTCTCTCTTTGCCTCCCTGCCCCAGATTAAACCACATGAAAGCAAATCAGAACTTGGTGGGAGTTGAGAACTAAAGACACTAGGATTGGTCTGGCCTGGGCTGGACAGGCAAATTATCATCTTTCTTCCCATTTTCCCTAAATATTAAGAAATTATCTTTTAAAAGTGTACTTCATTCTTTGTTGTTGTTATCTTTTTTTTTTTTTTGGTCTTTGCTGTAGTTTGAAAAATTGAGGGGAAGGGTCAGTATTGTTTTTTAGACCAATGTGTGCTATGAGTCTTCTCTCCAAAGAACAGAGTGGTGATGATGGTACTACTTAGCCACCTGGAGAGACAGTTTCACAGATGCATGGGGAGGAAGCCACAGTGAAAGCCATTCCTGAGCCTGTGTGAGACAGCAGGGAGCTGATCATATAGAGACTGGTCCCTGGGAAGGGGGCTGTTTTGAGCAACAAAGCCGGAAGGGACTCATGTGATTCAAGTAAAGCATTTTTTAAAATGGATGACTAAGAGTCCATCCAGTGGTTGTATCTTTTTTTTTTTTTTACTTCATCTGCGCTTGGACATATACATTGGTTCCAATTTTTCACTCTTAGGAAAAATGTCACTATTTCATCTTCATGCATAAAAGTCTTCTAACTTTTCATAACAGCTTTATTACAATATAATTCACATATCATAAAATTCACCTTTTTAAGGTGTAAAATTCAGAGGTCTTGAGTATATTCAAAGAGTCGGCCACCATCACCAGCATCAAAATGACAAACATTTTTATCATCCCAAAAAGGAAACCCTGTATCCATTACGAGTCGCTCCCCATCCTTCTTTCCCCTATCTCTTGACAACCACTTACCTCCATCTTTCTCCATGATTTGACTTGTTCTGGACATTTCATATAAATAGAATCATCCCGTATGTGACCTTTTGTGTCTGGTTTTTTTTACATGGCATCATGTTTTCAAAGTTCATCCATATGGTAGTACTTCATACCTTTTTAGAATTAAAGAATATTCCATTGTATGGGCATACCTACCTCATTTTATTTATCCATTCATCAGTTGATGGATATATTTGCCCATTGTGAATAATGCTGCCATGTACATTTGTGTACATTTTTGTGTAGGCAGATGTTTTCAATTCTCATGGACATATGCTTAGGAGTGGAATTACTGGGTCATACGGTCACTCTGTGTTTAATATTTTGAAGGAACTCCTAAATCATTTTCCAAAATGTCTGTGCTGTTTTACAATCCCACTAGCAATGTACTTTTTTTTTTTTTTAATAACTTGAGGAGTCCTTCCATAGTTCCAGGGGTGGAACTTTAGAGTCAAAATCATACTAACATCTCTTGATACACACTGCCAAACTGCTTTGCTAAAAGGCAGTATAGACAGGTTTTCTAATAGCTGTCATTTGGCTTCATTAATTCACAGCCATCACTTCCAAATTTGGTACGAATTTCATTTGATCCAGGAAGATTTATTCCAGTTTGTCCTCTGCTCTGGTCTCCGTGCACCACCCATTTACAGCACTGTCCCCACCCTTCCCACAACCCCAAAGATCATCAGGCTCAATTTGTAAATTACTTTGTAATTTTCTTAAATACTCTTCACCTGTGTGCTTTTCGAGCTCTTTAAGGTCAGATACAGTGCCTTCAATTTATTTTCTATTTTGGAAGAGCAAGCAGGGCAGGGCTTCACATACAAAAGACACTCAGTGAAGGATTTTTGGAGTAGTAATGTTTAGAAGTATGTAAGTTGGCCACATTTCTTAAAGGGCAGGTGTCACTGCATTTGCATGATTAAGAAAGCTGCCTCTCCTGACAAGGTTTCTACCTCTGGGTATGCCATTGCTTTGTAGGACCTTTGAAGGCAGAGAGTGGGCTTAGTTCGGCTTTGAAATTCCACCTGATCATGTACGAAACATGAGGGAGCTATCCTGTATTAGCCAAGGTGCTGGTTTGAAACTGCTATGTACCAGCAAAAGCCATGTTCTTTTAATCCAATCTTTTGGGGGCAGACCTATTGTTTAGATGGTTAGATTGTTTCCATGGAGATGTGACCCACCTATTCAAGGCATGTCTTAATCAGCTTACCCTAGTCCTTTAAGAGGGAAACGTTTTAGGAGAAAGCTCAGACACAGATGTTTGGAGATGTAGACAGAATGGCCCTGGGAGATGCTAAGCAAGGACTCAAAGCAGCGGAAGGAGCCAGGGCCAGGGACGTTGCTATGTGCCTTCCTGACTGATAAAGGTGTCCCAGGCGCCACCAGAAATGGATTGGCTTTTACAAAGGGGATTATTAGGTTACAAATTTACAGTTCCAAGGCATCCAGAGGATGCCTTAACTTGGACATTTTCATGGCTTTGGAACTGTAAATTTTGTAACCTAATAAATACCTTTTGTAATAGCCAATCCATTTCTGGTATATTGTGTTCCAACAGCTTTAGCAAACCGAAACAGGCAACCTGCCATGTGCCAGGCTCTTTAGCTTTATGTCGTAGAATTTACCTCATTTAATTTTCAAAGCAGCCGGTGCTGAATTAACAGCTAAGTGCTATTGTTGTTATTTTACATGTGAGAATGCCAAGGTCTAGAGAAGTTGGGTGTCCTGCAGGATGCAGGGGTAACTATAATTTGGAATTCATTTCACCGTTTTATGCTGAGTACACAGAGACCCTCAAGATCAAGCCACAGTGGAGAAAATCTATCAGGAATACATGCTAGAATGGGATGATATACAACATTCCTCCAAATAGGCCAGAAAATGCTTTTGTTCATGCAGCAGAGATGAGGCCATTGGTTCTCAGCCCTGCATCAACTGGGCTAATTTAGTGCTATGCACTTGCAGATTCAGAATGCCAGAACATCACAAGTGGAAGCCACCTTGCTGGCCTCTAGGGGGAGCTCAAGACCCCCTCCTCCTCCTCCTCCTCCTCCTCCTCCTCCTAAGAATCAATCAGGAAGTGGGGTAGGGTCTTTGCATTCCTAGTAGCAGGTACTAGACAACAAAAGATGGAGCTTCCACAGGCTTTGGCAAGAGGCTAAAACCTAAGGATCTACAGGAATGTCAAAACGATACAACCATTTTCAACATTTAAAAAACCTTAACAGAAATAATATTTCTCCAATCCCCCCAGTACACACACACACACACAACCACCCAAGTACCTAAAACTTCAAGTGCTGTTGGTTGTAATGTAAGGGACCCCTGGTGGGATGGCCGCAGTCCTCCAAAGCTGCTTAGAGGCTGTGGCAGAGGCCACTGACATTTCTGGAGCCCATTTCTTCTCCCACTCCCTTTCCCAGCCCCCTTGCAGTTAAGTGTGGTCGTGAACCTGAGTTCTACCCGTGGAAGGTGATAGCAAAATGAGTTGTGCCACTCCCAGGCCAGGCCCATGGAAACTTTCCTGCAAGCAACCCTCCAAACACTTCCCCTAAGCTGGCAACCCTGGAACCAGGGGTATAGACTGCAGAGTCGTGGGGCAGAAGGAGCCCAGATCCCTGAATCCCACCTTGGAGGAAAGTTGCCTGCCAATCAGGAGCGCTTCTTTTGACATTACTTGACCAAGAAATAAACCTGTGCTGTACAAAGCCACCGATATTTGGAGAATTGCCTTTTATAGTAGCTTGCATTGCACTAGCTCAACTAGAAAGAATAAAATGGTTGTTGACAAAGTCATTTGTGAGTCATGACTGGTGTCCTAGGCGCTGAGAACCAGAGATATTACCAGGTTGTGTAGGCAAATCCCTGGAGTTTATATTCTTCATTTCACAGATGGATCAACTGAGGGCTGAAGTAATTTGTATGAAGCCACAGAATGAATCGCGGCAGAGCAGAGACTCAGACCTAGGTTTTCTGAATCTGCCACGGACACTCTCTCGTCTGTGGCTTCCTCTCCCTTTACCTATTAAATATAATAGCAGCATGGGCAACAAGTAAGGGGTAAGTATCGAATAGCCAAGAATCTGGGCTATCCTGGGGAGAAATTAAGAAAGAACCTCTCCTTTTGCTTACTTTTTTTTTTTTTTTTTAAATAACAAGGGGGAAAATACTATGTTCTCAGGTTTTGTTTTTGTTTCTGTTTTCCCATTATGTGTAAACTAGCAATTCAGGGTTTCATTTGATAGTGTTTACATCTCAGGAGAGAGAAAAGTCATTTGACATTAGTCATGTTATTGGCTTTGATTCACATTTTTTTCTGTCGCCTTTAGCTCTTTTCCCCACTATCAAGAATCAGGTAGGAAATTAATCATCAACCCAGTGTGTATGGGCTGAAATGGGTATAAAGTGATAATAATAACTATAACAACAGCCTCTAACACTTGCTGATCGCTTACTGTATACAAGGCACCATGCTAAATTCTTTAAACACTTTTTTTCATTGATTTGAGAAAAGGATGCATGAGGTGGGACCTATTATCGCCCCCAAATTACTGATGAAAAAGCAGAGGTTCCGAGGGTGAACTAACTTTTCTGAAAATGAACCATAGACACCATAATCAGTGATCTTGACACAAAACTAGACTGTCTCATGCTTTCTAGCACCTTAGAGGTGATAATTCCTTTTTATAACGCTTTTGCTGGAAAAATAGGGCCACTAAGGGGCTAGTAAACAATCCAGAAATATAGAATTTTGGTATATTAGGGATGTCTCCCACAGCAGAATTGGTAATCTTATAGGGGACTCTCACTGGAAGAACTTTCCAATAAGAAGCTATGTTCTCTCCAGTCACTGGGGCTTTGAAATCTCTAGTTAGAAAGAAGTGTGGAATCTGCAAGCTATTTTAAAAGCACTGCACACAAGTACTAGACTCAGACCCAAGTTGAAAGCCCCCCTTTGCCAAGAAGAGGCTGTGTTCCTTAATCTTTTTTTTTTTTTTGCACGGGCAGGCACCAGGAATCAAACCTAGGTCTCCGGCATGGCAGGTGAGAACTCTGCCTGCTGAACCACTTTAGCCCGCCCTCCCTAATCTTTTTAAGTCATATTTTTTTTTCATCTGTCAAGAAAAAGCTGGAGGGCGGGCCACGGTGGCTCAGCAGGTAAGAACGCTTGCCTGCTGTGCCCGAGGACCCGGGTTCGATTCCTGGTGCCTGCCCATGTAAAAAAAAAAAAGAAAAAGCTGGAGGCTTATACTACTTGCCTCATAAGGATATCTGGAGGGTTAAATAAACTAATAAAAGAAAATGATATAGTCCAAGCATTTAGCACACACCATGGCTAGCCCTCAAATGGTGCCCAATAAATGGCACTTATAGATGGTATTTTCCCATTATTTATGGCATTACAAATGATATTTCTGTAATACTCAAGTGTTATAAGTTCTTCTAGAAGATAACTTGCCCAGTAACCTTCACAGTTTTCTTAGACTCAGACAAACTCTGAAGATGTTCAGCTTTGTTTTTCATACCACATCCCTGATGGTTCTAGAGTTGCAGGGTCAACATGGTAGCTGACAGCCACGTGAGGCTATTTAAATTTAAATTAACTGAAGTCAAAGAGTCAGGTCCTCGGTCACAGGACCACATTCCAGGCACTCCATAGCCACGTGAACTTAGTGACTGCCGTACTGGACAAGTGGACATAGCGCATTTCCATCATCACAGAGAGTTCCATTGGACAGCGTGGGTCTGGAGAAAGATGAGAGCCTAAAGAATTTAAGGCACACTCGCTTGCACAGGGCAGTCTCCAAACAGCTTTTCTGGAGGCCAGGAGAGCCATGTGAGCCACAGGGTTCCTTCTGCATCTATGAGAATCAAACGCTATTTGGAGAGAGACTCAGTTTTTTCTGTGTGGTTATTTCTTAAATAATCACAGCAGGTCCACTAAGGGCAGGATATCAAAGACACTCAGTTTGATGTCTCCAAAGCACTTGACTTCTTTCCAGGACTTCGGTCCTGAAGTATTGGACTTAAATGAGTATTGAAATACAGCAAAGGACACCATTAGAGGGCCCCTGTATAAATAAGATATTCATATTTGCTGTGAAAATACTATTCAAGGAAAGCATAAAACATTAGACACATTGTTTGCAATCGAATTAATGGTCCGAAAGCAAACAGGAATACGAAATTTCTTTACATCTGTTCATCTTTTGCATTTTCCTCCACCAATATGACCATATTTTTATATAAAATATGGTTACATGGGCATAAAGTATGTTACGTTCAGACTTTTTTTTTTTTTAATTCAGAGAATACCTCAATAACATTTCTTTTAAAAAATGTTGTTCTATTTCCAAGAAGCACTCACAGGCTTTTACAATCACACTTTTATAATATAGACATGCAATGTTAAAGCAGGATATATTAAGAACCAAGAAATCATTTATATTATAAATTTATTTTGTTTTCTTTTTAAAGCTAAGAAGAAAGAAACCCAGTTGGCCGCTATTGAATTAAAGAATGGCAAGCTATTTTTTCTTGTCTTTTTACAGATCATGATGTAATTTTATTTTTTCCATTTTTAAGGATCATACTAAATAGAGCTTACAAACAGTTTTCTTTCCAAATGAAGTTAAGGAGTTTATAGATAGGCGGGTGCATAAAATATTTCTAAGGCTTTTGAGTTTCTTCAGTTGAATCACAGATTCTTAAAGCTTTTCCACATGTAAGTGTGCAGCTCTGTGAGTCAGACAACTATCCTGAATGTGGTTCTGGAAATGCAGACAAGTAAAGAAGGAAGAGGGTGGTCAAGGCAGGATACTGGACCCAAGAAATGAGACGAAGATGACAATCCAGATACCTCCTTGAACAGATGACAGTAAGTAAACCGGCACAATTTCCTTGTTAATAACAGGATCTAGAATTTTGCATTAGGCTAGAGTTTATAGGCTCTACCTTCTTCCTTTTGTTTAATATTAGAACTGCATTTGTTTGCATTTGCAGGAATGCAGGAATCATGCATTCTCCAGGATTCCTAATGATTATGAATAGCGATTCAGTCATCTTCTCTCAGTCTGGTAAGTAATTTATCTGCTCCAGGGAAGCAGGCTAAGTTCTTTTGCAATTGCCAGATCTTTCTTGAACTTCAATTTCCTTTTGTCCATTGTATTAGAGATGCTAATTATGGCCCCTGTCAGCCCACAGCTCTCTTCTAAGGGAACCACTTCCAATTATATATATACAGGGCACTTTCCCTCCCACACAGCCAAAGTTGATTGGATAAGGTTGCAATGTCATCCGAAGCTGTCCAGATGCCTAGAAGAAAAGATCGAGCCTCTTGGTTTCCCCATTTCCAGCTTTGTAATCTCGCATAGGCTATTTAAGCTTTCCAAGTTTCAGTTACTTCATCTGAAAGACATGGACAATGATATTTATCATAGGGTTGTCGTTCGGCATATAGTGAATTAGTACTTGTTAAGTAGTAGTGCTGTTTTCTTCACCACTGTATGAGTTTTCCAGGGCGGCTGTAACAAAGGATCACAAACTGGTTGGTTCAAACAGTAAGAATTTATTGCCTTACAGTTTTGGAGGCTGGAAGTCCAAAATCAAGGTGGTGGCAGAATTCCACTTTCTCTGAATTCTGTAGCATTCTGGTGGTGGCTTGGTGGCAATCCATAACTCAATCTCAGCTTCCACATGTGGCCATCTGTCTCTTTCTGTCCCCTCCTCTTCTACTGTGACCAGATTTCCTCTGCTATTAAGGGGTCCAGTCAAACTGGATGAAGGCCCACCATGATTCAATTTGGCCTCATCTTAACATAATCTTCAAATATCCTATTTACAAATGGGTTCACATCTACAGGACCACGTGTTAGAAGTTGAAAATGTCTTTGAGGGGAACATGATCCAATCCATAATCATCATCATCATAACCATCATTACCGATATAAATTTCATTGGCATTATCATCATCACCCACGTCATTATCATTTTTGTCATCAGCACCCAGATGAGTGGGAGAAACAAGCTGAAAGGCTTGCTGACTTATGGTTGAGGATGCCCCTTTATTCTACAAGCATTACACTTCTGGATAAGCAGAGCAATCCAGTCTATAGGGAGAGAGAGAAATGATGAGGGGGGACTGACTGATAGCAGCATTTAATGGGCACAGCCAAGGATGCTAAACATCCTGCAATACGCAGAAGTGTTCTGTACAACAAAGAAATATCTATGTCCTGCACAACTTTCAAAAGTCATGCCGGACAAGGTATATAAAAGTCAAGTCTAAACTCTAACTCTGTATTACATATCTGTACAACATTGCTTACAAGGTGTTAATACATATTGAATTTTCCAGGAGTGTAACTTCTGCATAATTCAAAGAAAGACCATAGTTTAATTTTGCTGGAAATTTGTAGAACTGGTGCCTGTGGTGGTTTTCAAACATAGCCTGCACACTCCTTCCATCAAGAGGTCGGATTTATTTCCCCTCAGTGCTGGTCCCCATCCTGGGCAGGCATATGACTGCTTTGATGGAGAGTAAGACAGACATACTAGGTGGCTTCTTCAGCTAAATTACAAAAGGTCAGGCAGCTTCTCCTGGAACACTTGCCCTTGGGTCCCTGACTGCCATAAGCCATATTAGAAGTCTTGAGTACTCTGAGATTGCCATGCTGGATCATCACATGTAGTCAATTGGGGATCTTTAGCCTCCTGCCCCAGACAATGAGTGAATTATAGCCATCTTCGAAATGAATCCTTCAGTTTCAGAGCATTCAGGGCCCACCTATTGGAATCATTCCAGCCCTGACCATAGGCATCTTGGAGCGGAGACTAGTCATTCCCACCACGCTCTTTCTGAACTACCCACCAAAGCACCCATATACAAAATAAAATGGTTGTTTGCAGTCTGTGAGTTCTGGTTTGTTACACAGCAATAGATAAATGGACCACCATTTTGGAAATTCATGTTGCCAGTACAATCTGACTTTATCAGTCTACGTTTAGAGTTATCACATTCATAGGGACTCTATAAATAGGTGCAAACACATCACTATTATTTCTTGGTATTGTCATGCTTGGACATTTATGTATTAAAGTATATCTTATGTTTTAAAAAAATAAATTACTTTTCTATAGTCTCTCCATATATTTCAATTTGAGTATTATATTAATGTTATTTTAAAATTATGTGTTCAGGTAGATTATATTATCTATGATATTCATTTCAAGTTACTGTATTGGTTTGTTAAATGCTGTTAGAATGCAATATACCATAAAGGGAATTTATTGTTACAAGTTTATAGTTTCAAAGCCAAAAAAATGTCCAAACTAAGGCATCCAGAAAAAGACACCTTGACTCAAGAAAGGACGATGGGTCCAGAACACCTCTGTCAGGTGGGAATCAGGTTGGAAGGCACATAGCTGGAGTCTGCTGGAGTCTTTGGCTTCTGATTTCATACAGCTTCCCTAGGGGTATTTTCTTTCTGCATCTCCAAATGTCTGGGTCTCATGTCTCATGTTGGCTCTCTCTGTTGGCTCTGAACTCTCTCCAAAATATTTCCCCTTTGAAAGGACACCAGTAAACTAATGATGCATCTTAAGTGGGTGGAGTTACAGCTCCATCTAATCAAAAGGTCACCCACAACTGAATGGATTAAATCTCCATGAAAACAATCTAATCAGAGGTTCGCACCCGAAACAATAGGTCTGGCCCCACAAGATTGGATCAGGATTAAAACATGGCTTTTCTGGGGGTACATAATGGTTTCAAAAGGGCACATATAACAAAAGAGATGTCACAAAAGACTTGTTATAAAAAGGAAGAGTTAGGGTCCAATAAGTGGGAACCACTGAGATAGGCATTTTTGTTCCCTGACATCTGGAGTGGACTGTCATTTTGTTAGCCTCTTTGCTAGCAATGCTTTGTTTCCACCCCTTCAATTTTGTGGGACTTCTGCGTTGTCCTTGGAACCACCTCCCAGTGTTACCTTTTCTTGAATAGCTTAAGTAGGTTCTTTCAATGCAAGGAGCATTAACTGGGATATCTAGGTTAATTCTAAATTTTACAATCTCTTTTTTCCCTTGATGAAGAAAATGGAATTCCAAAGAGATTACGCAAAACTGCATGTTCTCCAGCATCTGTTGGCATTATTCAGTTAGAACCAAGAGATGGGCCTCCCTTCCTTTTTCATCTTCTTGTTTCAGATAAAACCTTTAAAAGCCAAGTGATTTGGTTTCTGTTAGCATGTTCTGCATTCACTCTTTGTTTTTGTATAACTTTTATAACCGAAGTAATATTTTTTTCAGTTGTTCTTGGCATGTTTTGTTCTTCAGTCTTTGCTTTGGCCTACCTTCTTCTCATTAGTTCTATGCTTGCATCCACCCTCATATATGCCCTGGTCCTTCTATCCTTATTAAATCTGTGCTAATAATACACATCCTGGGTCTGACTCTAAGATACCTTTTGATTTCCAAACCAACATCATTGGCAGTTGGGCTGTCAGAAATTCATTTTTGACAATCATTCATCCCTAGAGCTTTAAAGAATCTATGTCCATTGGAGTATATTTTTTAAAAGTCTGTATGCTGGTTTGAAACTGTTATGTACCCCAGGAAAGCCATGTTCTTTTAATCCAGTCTTGTGGGGGCAGAACCATTGTTGGGTGGGACCTTTTGATTAGGTTTTTTCCATGGAGATGTGACTCCTCCCATTCAAGATCTGCTTGCTGGTGTCCTTTAAGACAGCCCAGAGAGTTTAGAGAAGCTAAGAAAGAAAACACCCTAGCAGAAACCAAAAGGACCCACAGGAGCTGAGAAAGCCATTTTGAAACCAACTCAGGAGAGAAGGGCCAGTAGACATCACCATGTGCCTTCCCATGTCACAGAGGAACCTGGAAGCCATTGGCCTTTCTTCTAGGAAGGTATCCTCTTGTTGATGCCTTCATTTGGAAATTTACATGGCCTTAGAATTGTAACTTGTAACTTAATAAATCCCCATGTAAAAGCCAATTCATTTCTGGTACATTGCATGCTGGCAGCTTTAGCAAAGAAAAACAGTCTGCCTTGCTAAAAAATAAAAGATTGTCTGTCTTATTTTAGGAAGTCAGTGCTTCTTTCTCTGGCTATTATAAATTCTAAATGCCACATGGCACTCTCTCAATGGTCTTGGGAAATACTTTGTGGGGTGTCTTCCTAACTCATATCAATTACCTCCCTTGCCCATCACTCCCAACTGCCTTGTTCGTACCAAATAGGATCCTGCCCCACCAGCCATAGCAGTTTGGACCTGGGGTGGACCAGCTGGTCCAATAAGATTATTTCATATTGTGTTAAAAGATCACCAATATTTTAGTGCAGTTTAAGCTGGTCACTTGAGTAAAACTTTGTAAACACAGAGTTTGTGGGACAGAGATATCCTTTCTCCAAAAAGAGAGGAATACATCAGACATTCTGCAAGAGGCATGCATAAGAGACAAGTCCTAGTACTTTTGAATTCCTGGTTTCTGCCTGGCCAAGACCCAGTGGCCTTTCTCCTTTGTATCTTATTAGTCACTTTTTATAACTCTCCCTTGACCTTTTGTTCCATTATGCCAAATGGATGAGATTTTCCTTATATGCAAATGGTCATGACTAATCTAGAGTTTTTCCTTTTGGACCAGTTTAATGGTTGAGTTTCTTGTATATTCTGAAAAATTAGTTCAAAAAGTTGGATGGTAATTGAAACAGGATTTACTGTCATAGTTAGTCTAATATCTGGCAAAAGAATAGAAACTCAGGGGAACATTCAAATTTTTACTTTTTTTTCTTAGAAAACCTGACAAAAAGCCATAAGAGAAGGGAGTATACGAAAAGAAAATTATAATTCTAGACTAAGGAGTTTTACCACACCAGAAGGAGCACGGAGGGGAAATGGCACATCGTGGGTGAGCCAGTCCCAAGCCACACCACGTGTGGTTTCTCTCAAGTGGCTTGCTGATGACAGGCTTCATAAAGCTGGGCTTTACACAGCCCCCACCTCCCAAACAGGCACTGCGTCAATTCCTCAGGCGTTGGCACTGGGCTCACAGCTCGTGCCAGGAAAAAGCCTGCTCTAGAGTTTATTTTTGCACAGCACTGGGAAGGAAGCATATTCAAAAGAGCCTGCTGCTAAGCAACCATTCCAAGCTGCCATCTTTGCTTCTGCAAGATAACAAGATAACAGGTTGTCTGTGTCGCAGAAGTTTGTTTGTTGTTGGCTGGCCTGTGACTGGATTTGCTCTGGCTCCAGCAACTTTCTTTACCATCCAATAGGCTACAAGCACACGCCTTGTAGGTCTGAACCCTAGATTAGGAGAGACTCCCTTTCCATGCTTGTTCTTCTCTGGATACTTTTCCTCCCTAGCTGTGGTTAAATATCTCTATACTTAATCTCCTATCAATAGTTTAAAATTCATTTTTAAATTCTCTTGTTTAAATAATAATAATAACAGGCTTTGGACCAGTTAATAAGTCATAAAGTTAAACCTACAATCCTTTGTGAGGGCCTCTCTCCACAGACATCATGATCTTTGTAAATTCAAAGACTAAATCTGCCAATTGAAGCATGCCACCCTTGGGTTTCAGAACAAATAAATTTACATCTCTCTTAAGAGTCCTGCCTCAGGTCCCCTACTTCCAAATTTTCCTCTCGATTTTACAAATTATATTTTAATTTTGGGGGTCGATCAGGCCACTGATAATATTCCATAGCATAATGGGGTATCATACTGACTTCTGGGTGGTGGGGAAGGGGATTCTACAAATGCTTGGGCATGAAGCCAAGTCTAATGGCCCCAAAGCTAGGCACACTCTGTGATTCAAATCCCATCAATCCTCTATGACCACAGACCAAAGCCAGGAAAATTGACTTCTTTATGAAAGTAATATCCAGTGAAGGTAAAATTTCAACAAGGCCCCTAGTTATTGCTAGGCACTTAAATAGTTAAGTGTCTTGAATTACAGAGAGGGGAGAGGGCAAAGGGTTCTTGGTTTCTGCTTCTAATAGTGTACTAAGTCTTGGTGCTTCTTCCTCCCCATTTTCCACAACATGCTGTGACTGGCTGGACAGGTAATCCTGCAGGTGTGGTCTTTTCACACAGAGGCTGGAATTGGTACCTCCTAAAGAAGTTCTGGGGTCAGAACTTCTGGGATTTTATCTCTTTAAGATCCAAATTTATCAAAGCAATTTGACCTATTTCCTCTTCTCAGTAGAGAGGATAAGATATTTCCATCTTCACTGAAAAGGGTTCTGGCAATTTGAATGAATGATGCTGAGAGAAAAAAGCGATGGATTATGATATTCCTAAGGAAATGAATTTCAAAAGAAAACCTAAACATTACGAATCACAAGGTGCTTTGTTTTCTTATTCATGACCTTCATCTACCTTCTTTTCCATGAAGTAAGTGGAAATGTGTCATTCTGATTAACGGTGATTGCTTCCTTGTCACACATCAACTAAAATGAGATGTTTTATCGTGACAGATTTAAGGGGACATGGCATATATTTAAGAGGTACTTTTTAAAAAACCACTCTTGATTATCCATGGTACTTAAGAAATTTCTGTTTCCTTCTTCCCACTCTACCCTCTTCCCTACAGATTCTTGAAGACAGAGAAATGACTTGGCTCTCAGCAGCACTTGATTACTGCCTTGTTTGTGTAGCTTTATTGTTTACAACACAAAAGTGTTGACCAGCTTCAGGATTGTGAATAGCCAGAAACATAATTTTAGCTGGCAAGCTCCACCATGAATTTCTAGTAGAAACAGCTCCCCAACTCTTTTAAGAGAGTTTTAATGTTACTTATCATTTCCCTTCTTGGAAGCAACTTAGCCTTGCAGGAAGAAATAAAAACCAAAACAATTTAAACTGATAATGATTTTAGAACATAAATTCCTAGAGGGGAAGGATGGTATGGAAACCTGAATAACTGAAGGTCCAAGAGGCAAGGACTTTGCTTTTGGTTCCTTCCTACATTCTCAGCCTCCACAGTATGGTGCTGATAGTATGTTTAGAACTCAGCAAATCTCTTGAGCCCAGTTCTGAAGATCAAGCGAAGAATCTAAAACACATTGAAAATTATCTGCAAAGGCATGATAGCCAATTATATGGGAGAACAGGAGAATGTAAAGGAAGTGAATGAATGTATGAATGAGAGATTACATCCTCAGGGCAAATAAACACTAAGCAAATAGATAACCATGCTATTCATCTGTTATCAGCATCCGGCACTAAAGTCAGATATCAGTGATGCTTGTTGAATGAATAAACATTTGGATAAATGGATGAAAACACTTCAACCTAAACCTTTGCCTTTAGTCACAAACAATAACAGCTATGTCTGTAATAAATCTTTTTTTTAAAAAAATCAATGTCAATTAAGGCCATTTCCTCAATGGGAAAAATTAAGGACATTTCCTCAATGGGAAAAAATAACTTGACACATATAACTATGGTTGGGAACAAAAGCCCTAGAGGCTAAACATGGGACTCTCTGTGCCTGACTGTCCCTACCTTCTCAGAGGAAGCATTTGCAACTTTGATCATTTTAATTTAGTTAGATGGGGCTGATGGCCACATTCACTGATATTCACCATCTAATTTAGTGGTATAAAGTGCCTAGTACTGGTCTGGACCTGAGAATGCCCTCACTCATACCAGAAGCAAACACGACATGATCCACCTGAGAATGACTGTTTGCCTTGCCAATTAAGCCGCTGCAGGGAACCTTATTGTTGAGTTTGGATAAAGTCCATTTAAGTCCTGTGCAAAGGGAAGTTCCAAAGAGCACATAAGTAATCTTTACAGAGAAACATAATGCATCCAAGTTTGGAACGACAAATATATCCACAGGGTAGTTAGGTATGAATAAAAAACTCAGTCAAGACCAGGAGGATGCAGAGCTATTAATTGGGAAGGTGAAGAGGAGGGTTTTGTTTTGGAAAAGAAATGGGTTCAATTTTTGGCATGTCACTTTTGAGGTGCCAGATGGACATCCAGAAAGAGATGATGAGCTGTGGGTTAGGAGTACAGATCTTGGGCTCCCACAGGGAAAGACTCTGATAGGTATTTGGACATTAATAGCCTGGGATGACAAGCGAAGCCAAAGCAAGGGGATGAAAAAAAGAGGCCTAGGAAACAGCCAGAGGGATGGGAAAAGCAGCCAAAGGACAATGAAGGGATAGTTGGAAAGTAGGATGGAGGTCAAGGTATCATAATTGTTCAGAAACCTAGCAAGAAAAGTATCAAGGAAAGGTAAAACTCATCAACAGTGAACTTGGCAGAGTTTACAGAGAATAAGAACTGAGGAAAGGTCAGTAAGAGGTGACCAATGACATTTAAACAATGGTTCCAGTTATGTTCAGTGATGGAAACCAGAATATAAGGGTTAAGGGTGAGTGGTTATTGAAGCAGTGAGCTCTAAACCTCCTTTCAATATGGATTGATGGTTTAATAAAAGAGCATGTATTATTAATCTTATAAGATTCACTGTGAAGCTTTTACTAATCTCCCAACTAGAAATAAATTTCTACTCCTCTGTATTCTCATAATACTTTGCCTGTACGGCACTCATAATATTTTACTTCATACTCTAATTACCTCATTTTGGGTGCAGGAATTCTCTAATGTGTACCCTAAGAGTCAGTGGTTCAAGAAATATTTGTGGGATGAACTAATAAAGGTCTATTCATATATAGATGTGCCTACCCAATGTGATGTGGCTCTATGAAATTACACAAAAACTATTGGAAAGATGAAAAAATGGTCAGTTAGACTGATTTTTTAAAAACTCATAAATTATAAAATATAACATAGATACAGAAAACTTCATAAAACCAATTTACAGTTTAGTGAACTATTGTAAGTTCAAAGCTTTGTAACCATGACCCAGGTCAAAAAATAGAAATTTACTGGATACCCCAGAAACCTTCTACATGCCCATCCCAATTATAAGACCTCTCCTAACTCCTCACTTTTATGGTAATCACTTCTGAGTTCTCTTCATAGCTTTATCACCTGACTATATATTCCTAAACACTTTAGTTTTGCCTGTTTTATTTTACTTTATTTTTGTGAGCTGTACAGTGGAGGTCACATTTCCTTCTTTTTCCAAGTGCTATCCCATTAGTGCAGTACCATTTGTTGATGTTTTGGGTGGGGGGGTCTGTGCATGGGCCGAGAATCGAACCTGGGTCTCCTGCATGGCAGGTAAGAATTCTACCATTGAACTACCCTTGCACCCCTTGCCTGCTATTATTATTATTATTTTTTTTTTTACCTTTTTTATTGTATAGTATAACACACATACAAAGAAAAAAATAAAAAAGCCATAGTTTTTAAAGCACTCTTCAACAAGTAGTTACAGGAGAGATCCAGAGTTTTTCATGGGCTACCATGCTTGCCTGTTATTTTTAAATGTCTTTTAAGTCTCTTTTGAGCTAATCTCTGTCCCCCCACATTTTTTTCATGCAATTTATTTGCTGAAGAGACCAAGTTGTTTGTTATGTAGAGTTCCCCACTAACTGGGTTTTGCTGGTTGCATCCTGTGGATTTACTGGATTGAACATCAGGTTTAATTTTTGCAAGGCTAATACACAGTTGGTGCTGTATTCTTCTGTCAGAGCCACGTCATGTGTGGTGGTCTCTCTTTTGGTAATGTTAGCAGCCAGTGATGCATGCTGCCTAGATTAACTCAATCATTCCTTCTTCAGGTACCAGTTGAAAGACTTCTGCAAAGAGAAACTTTCACCTATTTACTATTTGACCAACCAGGGATAAAAGTTCATGTAGTAGAGGCCGGATATATGATTTCTTTCCCATTATTTACTGGTTGTGAAAACAATGAGTGGTTCATTATTATCTTCCAAAGATGACAAATTAGTTATTTTTAATAGAGCCTAATGAACTCATAGATTTAAATATATGTCTTGGGTTTCAATCTACTGTAATTATTATCCTTATTGAAAACATATTCTCAGTGGAATTTGTTCTCTGATACATTCTTCAGGTAAAGCCTAAGGGGAAAAATATTCCCCAAGTCATTGAATGCTGATAGCAAGTTGTCTGCACCTTTCCCTTGAAAGCCAATTTATCTGTCTATCCTTAACTAAATTTATTTCCTTAAGTAATCTTAAATATGTTACTCTGCTTTTTTTCTTGCACAAAGCACTGCAGTAGAAAAGTTCGGTTCTGATCTGATTTTCTTTCCATTATAAATGGTTTTCTTTTTTGTCTGAATGCCTAAAGGATGAGGGGTTTTCTTTTTTCTTAAAATTCAATAGCTTTACTAAAATATGTCTCAGTGTTGGGAATTCTGGGTCAATTTTCTCAGTTATGTGGTGTGCCCTTTCAGTAAGTATTTTCAGAAAAACTTTTTTTTTTTAAGAAAAATGTCATTTACAGTATAGTTTTTACTATTTGTTGTTACTCTGCTTTGATTTTCTTCTTCAGTACATATTATTATACATATGTTGGATCTTCTTTGTCTATCTTTTAAATTTGTCACTTTATCTCAGATCCTTTTTCTTTAGCCTCTTTTTTCATTGATTTCTAACCCTTTCCTGAGTAATTGCACCTCATTTCTGAGTCTTACTAATTTTGATTAATGTTTTCTTTCACATCTTGTATCACTGTCTTAGTATCTTTTAACTTTGAAATAACAGATTGTAGTTTTTATTTCGGGGGCTGTCATTCTGTTATTCCTTTATTACCTCTGCAGATGCTATTTTTACTTTGTCTTTTCTTTATTTTTTCCCTTATAATAATTTTGTATGGAACTATAACTTGATAATTTCTATGGCTTGTTTTTGTTTAAAATTAGTTATTCTGGATTTGTAAAAGAAGGTTTAGTTCAGGATAGCTTTTTCTAACTTTTCTTACTTTAGTCCTTAGAGCATCCTCCCTTTTAGTTTAATTTAGGTTTAGTATGTACATGGCAATTTGCTTTCTGGGGTATGGTGGTTTTATATTCCTTCAGTTTTATCTGTATCTTCTCTTTCCTTTGTCTCTAGTGTCTCTGTATTGCCCATCTTGGGGTCTGTTCTCAGAAATTTCTCCTTAGTGGGTGACTTTATCCTAAAAGGGAATTTTAAGAGTTCACGGGGCCAGACTGCTCCAAGCCCCTTTAGACCTCATCCTGGACTCTGTTCATTCACCTGACAGTGGAGTGTACAAAACCTCTCCCTGTTTTGGCCACTTTCCAGTGAGTTCCTGTTAGCAATTGTGAGATTCTTAGGTATGTCACCTACTTTATTTCTTCCCTCAACTTCCACTTGTATTATTGATGATACCACCCAGGTCCTTGTAGCTATTAATAGTTTGTTTCCCCAAATTTAAATCTTGGGATCTTGGAGGATACCTTGCCAGCTTGGTTGTTCTATCTTCTTACTCAGTTTTATGGGGGAACTAAAGAAATTTTAAAATTCTGTTGTCACTTCCATAATCTTCTCAAATATTCCCCAAGTATATATATTATTGATATGATGCAAAAAAATGGAAAGCAGTGGTATGTTTCAGTTGGAAAAATGGACTTATGATTACAGAGATTGTTCATGTAAAAGATGGATGAACATTTCTTCAATAAAAGGAAGCTTAGACTAGTGGCCTCTCAGTTAATCTCCAATTCTAGGATTTTTGTATCACACACCTTAAAGAAGCCTGGATGGTATTGTGGAGGCAGGATAGAGGCCATCAGAACTGAGTTCAAACCCATCCTTACCTTATTAGTTGCATGACCTTGAGTTAGCATCTGTGTGAGATAGTTTCCTCACCTGAAAAGCAGAAATAGCAAGACCTTTATAAAGCAAAGATGCCAGGCCTACAGTAGTTTTCTTTACTTCGAGAGGAAAGCATTGGCCAAAAAAGAACAAAACCTTGTGCAAAAAGTGAACACCATACAAATGGCATGTAATGTGAAAGTATTGAGATTCCTCCAATGTGATACAATAAAGCTAGAGCCTCAGAACCTCAGTAGACATAAGAATACTCATTTGTGAGGATAAATGGCAACATGAAAGGAGGGACAATACTAAGGCATAGAAGAGCAGGTCCTTCCAAGCTCTCCATCAGGGAGGAATTTGGTGATCAGTGATATAATTACTTTGGCTAAATAAATCCTGCAACACTATACACTGGGGAATATGCTGACAGGGTCTTAAAAATGAAAAACATGCAGTAACAGCCACAAAGCTCTAATTCTCCCTACTGTATGAATTGGTGTCAAGTAGAATGAATTATTGGAATAATTTTCCAAAAGGCTTTGTCACACCAGATCCAACCTTTGTTTATTTCATAGCTTCCAATACTAGAAATGACTTTTCTGATGAAAGCTTAATGCACACGTTACTCCAAGATACTTAAAAATAGAAACATGAGATTGCTAAAAGATTTATTAAAAAAAAAACAACAGGAATGCCTGTCATTCTATATGCCTAAATGTTGCCTAGCCTGAGGACATTTAAAAATTTCCCTTTGACTTACTGGCTTTTCCATTCTCAGCACAATGTATTATATTACCTGTATTTTCTATAATTCTTTGCCATCCATAAGCTACAAGTTCTTGAGGGTAGGGGCTGTGTCTTATTGAATTTTACATTCCTAGTGCCAAGCACAGGATCTTGTAGATGAGATGCTCACAATCAGTGCTTATGGAATAAATTAAATACATTTTTTTTTTTTTTGGTTATCCAGACTTCAGAACCTCCTCTTCTTCTCCTCCTTTATTTTTAGAGAATTCTACTATTTTCATGTGCTTCTGGACAGGATTTGGACAAGTAAGTAAAAAAAACAACATACATTTACTACTCATTATTCAAGTTTAATAAGCACTTACTGGAATGAGTAGAGTGAGAAGATGAAGGGTTGTTGTTGTTTAAAATGGCTTTGAGGTTTTTCCTGAAGATTCGTTTATGTTAATTCAACAAAGATTCATTGCCCACCCTATGTGCCAGGTATGGTTCTCAATGCTGGGGTATGCCAGTGTACAAGGCTGACCACATCCCCACCAGGTGAGCTTGTTTTGAGGTTGGGGCAAATCACAGTAAACAAATAAGCAAATGCACATATATTATCATGTCGGTTGATACATTCTGAAGGAAAGAAATCTAGGGTGAGGTAAGGTAGGACAAAGGGAAGCTGATTTCCAGATGAGGTGGCTAGGAAAAGACTCTCTAATGAGATGACAATTAAGCACAGATCTGAATAAAGTGAGGAAATAAACCATGCAACTATTTGCAGAGTAAGTTTTCTGGGAAGAATGCACAGTATGTGCAAAGGCCCTGAGCTGGGCATATGGCCCAGAGCAAGGTCCTTGGTCCATTTCTTTATTCACTCACATATATACTCTGATGGTATCAAACTATTGTTTTAATTACCACTTATACACTGATGATCCTCACATTAAAATTCAGACTGCCACGTCCAACTACCTACTCCAGTGTCTCCCCTTGAACGTCTAATGGGCATCTCAAATTAAGCATTTCCAGATCCAAACTCCTGATTTCTACTCTAAATCTGCTCATACCACAATCTTCATGCTCTTTGTAGATGGTTACCTTCATCTTTCCATTTGCTCTTTGCTATCTTTTCCACATCCCACATACAATCCATCTCTATAGCTTTTGGTTCTTAAAAATATGCTGAGAGTCCCTACACTTCACTGCTACTGTGCAACCCAAACTGCCACCAGTTCTCCCCTGGGGCATGGCAGTAGCCTCTTAACTAATTGTCCTGCTTCTCCTCTTCCTTGCTCCCATGTAGACTAGTCTCACACCATAAGGTCAGAACATTCCTTCTAAAACATAAATCAAACCACACCACTCTTCTGCTCAAAACCTCCAATCATTCCCCAGAGTAAAAGCCAAAGTCCTTATAAATCCTACAAGTTGCCTTTCTAGCAGGTTCTCCTCCACTCCTCCCCTCCCAGCCACCCCCAAGCTCACCCTGCTTCCATCACACTGACTTCAGGGCTGTTCCTCAAACACAAATGGTGTGCTCCAGCTTCTGGACCTTTGCACTTGCTCTTCTCTCTGTCTTGAATATACCTCCCTCAAAACATCTCTGTGGATTCCTCCTTCATCTCCTTCAGGTCTTTGTTCAAAATTGACCCAATCTGACTATCTTATATAAATTGCAACTCCTTCCTTGGTGGCATACTCCACACTGCCTCCAGGCTCTACTTTTCTGTTTAGAACAGGGGGAATGGAAGGCAAAAGGGGGAAAATAAATATATCTGCAGTACAAGAGAGGGGCCCTGCCTGGACCAGTGATGACACTGGGCCAGCAACCACGAACATGATGAATTCAACCCTGCACAGCTGATGAAGGCAAAGGAGATACAAGTGCTGTGAAAACGTAAATGATTTTCTATATCTGCTTAAAGAATAACCTGCTAAGAAAGCCTGTAAGTAAAT
This sequence comes from Myrmecophaga tridactyla, assembly GCA_004026745.1. Lineage (NCBI taxonomy): Eukaryota > Metazoa > Chordata > Mammalia > Pilosa > Myrmecophagidae > Myrmecophaga > Myrmecophaga tridactyla. The sequence goes on from PVIY010029189.1 coordinate 25,286, forward strand.
ATAGAAAATTTACATATAAGGAGACTTTCCAAGTAGAGATTGTTAAATACAGGTGGGCACCATGCCTTATAAAATAAACATGTTCCTAAAAAGTGGTGTGTACATTTAATTTCTGAATACCAGCTGTCATTTTGAATATATCACTGGAGCACAGGAGTATATAATTTAAAGGAATCCTATAAGAATCCATATATTCTTTAACTTCGTGTGTAAAGCTGGATTTTCATGTATTTGAATTGCATAAAATCAGGGCATATAGCCCTAGAATTAGCTAAAAGGTGATGGAGGTTTACAGAGAGCTTTACAGGACAAGAGTCATAAAATTGTCTTCTAGAAGAGACAGACAATTGTAATCTGCTTCTTTCCTGGAGGCAGGAATTTAAAAACAGTAAGATTTCCTGACTTGTACTGGCATTCACAGCTGTCAATTGGATACAAAAGAACCCCTCTGGATGCATCTACCTACTCTCATTTCCCTGCTGGCAGCTGGGATATTGCAAAATTTATCAAAGAATACTCAAAGCAGCATCACTTTCCATTCCGTTCAAAAAGGATCAAGATTTAGGTCTTAATTAAAAACAAACCCAAACAAAAATCCCATTTTGCCCATTTCTTCCTGGCTTGTAATCTACGATATACTGACCTACAGAAAAGGAGCTAATTGTCTTTGGAAAATCTTTTGTTTTTCTTTATAATGCAACTTAAAAATAAATTGTGATCATTTTACATAATTTCCCTCAAATTCTAAGGCTGTGAAAAGCAGTGCCTGGAAGCAAGTGAACAGATGGTAAGAGAGAGGTTCATAAATCATAGTTCCCCTCCCCCCCAAATATGGATACATCATTAATTTCCAAATAATAGTAAATCATAGCGGGTGTAACGCCAGCCGTCTGCCCAACCCACACCAGGCCCTGGTGCTTTGGCTGCAAGAGAAGAGGGACGGCTGCTATTTCTCGAACCGTTTTGCCAAAACATTAGCATACTCTTCCTACAATACCACTGGCAGGAATGAAAGTCTTGGACTTTTTAGAGGAGATTCTCGGGCCTCCACACTGGAGGAAAACCTGGAACTGCAGAGACATTGCTATTTACCAGCTTCTATCTGAAGTTTCCCATGAATATGTGAATCGGGCTGGGGGTTGGGACAAAAGGAACTGAGGGCCTGTGCAAATCTGGAACTTGCCTGCCTATGTAGATGCACTCAGATTAAAACAATAAAACAAAACAAAAATCACACAAACTAAAATCCACTGTGTTAGAAAAAAAAAAAAGCACTATGCCTTGGCTTGCTGTTTTGATTTTGAACCTCTTCATCTAACAGTTTCAATATATGGGGTGAGCTGGTATATCAGTTCTTTGAAAAAATATATACACCTGACTTGTAGCATTTGCCAATGTCTATGGTGTAAATACAGCCCTAATGGCCGATTCTGAGCTACTAATTGTTGAATGGATGGCAAAATTCCTGACTATTTAATAATCAGCTTTCTGAAGCCCATACAGACCAGCTCCAGTACACCAATGATCCCGCTTTTCTACCATCAATTTATTGTGCAATCAGCTGTTCTCTTTCTTTGTAGTGAAAATTAAAAATAAAGAAGACACGTTTGAATTTATTGATAAATATTTGAACACTGTGACTCAATTCCAAGAATCATATTGGATTTGGGTGCATGAACGTCTCCAGTAAATAAACGCATTTAATAAGTCACCACATAATAACAGTTTTCAAAGTGACATCTTGGAACCCCTGTGGGTCCCCAAAATCCTTTCAGGGCATTTGGGAGGTCAAAATTATTTTTATACTAATTCTAAAATTTTGCTTGTCTTTTCACCCTTATTGTCTCAAGAGTGGTGTTTGCAGTGGCTACACAGCACGTGATCGCACAACAGCTGAAGTGCAGGAGCAGATCCGTGTTCCATTAAACCAGACATTAAAGAGACTCGCAGAAATTTAAAACAATGCCACTCTTATCAAAATACTTTGGTTTAGTAAGATATAGGAATTTTTCACTGACATGTTACTTATGTTTGTATATAATGGATTCATGACTGGTGTTTTAAAACAAATGAACAAATAAACAATTGAGAAATTCCTCAGTTTTAAATTCTAATATGATAAATATTGATAGACGTAACCCCCCCAAAGCAAAGACACTTAGGGGTCCTTAATAATTTTTAAGAGTGCAGCGGGGGTAGTTCTAAGATCAAAAAGTTTGAGAACACTGCCAAACAATAATACATGTCCAGTGAACACATCATGAGAGAGAAGAATTAGACTCTTTCACCTCCACTGTAGCTGGCATCTTATTGTACCTGAGTATAAGTTTAAGTGTCTTTCTCTCCCACCAAAATACAGAAAACAGCACCACCTTTAACCCAGAGGAGGTACAGGAATGCATGATGAAAGTATGACCGGGGCAGTGGTGAGGATGAAGTCATGTCACAGGAATATGCCTCCATGATCCCAGACCCTGCAAACTGCAGCTGCCCACCTGAAAGGGCAGCCCTCCTGGGGTGCCACTTGAATTGTAATTACCCTATCCAGCTACAGATATAGCTGCATGGATATCTGTAACTGGGTACACCTGAATAACCAGTGTGAGACTACCACACAAATAATTACAATTACCAACTCTAAATATATGCAATGTCTTCTTGATATTAACCTGTCTATAAAAATGGAGCTTGAGCCAGTTCTGTAGAGCAACTGTTAGTGGTAAATTTATTACATACTAGCACACAGTTCTCTCCAGTAATCACCTGCTTGGTTAAGATATCTGCCCCTTAATTTACTATTCTAGTTTGCTAGCTGCCAGAACGCAATATACTGGAAATGAAATGGCTCTTAAAAAAGGGGAATTTAATGAGTTGTTAGTTTACAGTTCTAAGGCCGAGAAAATGTCCCAATTAAGTCTATAGAAATGTCCAACCTAAGGCATCCAGGGAAAGATACCTTGGTTCAAGAAGGCTAATGAAATTCAGGGTTTCTCTCTCAAGTGGGAAGGCACATGGTAAACACAGTCAGGATTCCTCTCTCATCTGGAAGGACACATGGCGGACACGACGTCATTTGCTAGCTTCTTCTCTCCTGGCTTCTGGTTTCATGAAGCTCCCCAGGAGGTGTTTTCCTTCTTCATCTCCAAAGGTCACTGGCTCATGGACTCTCTGCTTCGTGGTGCTGCAGCATTCTCCACTCTCTCTGAATCTCCTGTTCTCCAAGGTGTTTCCTCTTTTATAGGACTCCAGAAACTTCTCAAGATCCACCCAATACATGTCATCACCTAATCCAGTTTAACAACTACTCTTGACCAATTCACATCATCCAGGGAGATGATCTGATTACAGTTTCAAACATACAGTATTGAATAGGGATTATTCTACCTTTATGAAATGGGATTTTGATTAAAACATGGCTTTCTAGGGGACATACCTCATTTCAAACCAGCACTATAATCCTTATCTCTATAAGAAAATATATAAGAAAATCTCTATAAGAAAAAAATACATTTTGGAAGTATTTGTAAACTGCAGGCAGATTTTTTTTTCACAAAGTTTCAGCTGCCCAGAAGGCATAGGTTTTTACTTAAGCAAGCAGGGAAGGGATAGTTGGAGATGGGTTTGGGGGACGTGTCACAGACACCTGCTAAGTGGCCATCACCCAGCGTTCACCTAATCCCTCCTCTCCTCTGGGGGAGTCACCAGCACACATTAAGCGGCCGTCCTACGGCCTTGCCCTCCCCCACCTCCTTTTCCACTGTGTGCCATTCCACAGCCTGGAGTCCAGTGAAAAGACCCTGCCAGAACTCAAACCTGGAAACTGTGAACATGCAAGCCCAGATGCTAATCAAGGCAGCAATTCTCAGTGGCAAGGTCCCCTACCTCCTGAGGTGGATAAAAACTACACTCAAAACAGTGCAGATGTTTCTCTCTTCTCCAGTGCAAAGTGGGGTGCACAGAGCTGCCATCTACCAAGCCTGGCCTGAGCAGCTTTTGGCCACCCTGGGAGATTGGCCATGATGGGATTTCTTCCCCTGTGCTTTTGGACTCTTTTTGCTGCATAAGAAATGAAGTGATTATTTGCCCTTCTGGACTTTTCATGCTGTGCAAGCAATAAAGAGATCATTTGCTGAAAGTTTCTGAAGTGCCCTGAGCTTGTGTTCCCATGACACACTATTGTAGCAACTGGCTGCACGATGAGAACATGTTGGGGAAAACATCTCCTCCGATTCTTATATCTCCTCTTGTGCCAGCCCCTTAAACATCACCCAGAGGAGCACAGGTCACCTAACTGGTGAGAAACCAAGTGGTTCCTGTTGTTCAATGGGGATTTGCTGATCTAGAAAAGTTTGTAAACACTCAGTATGGGTTCTCCTTCCTTCCCTCTCTGTGATGGGTCAGCCATCCTGGATAAATATAACCTCTCTGCAGATTACAACTTTCTTTGGCTTGGGCTTAAGTGAGGTGGCAGTGGGGGGTGCAAGGGGAGGGGAGCAGGGAGAGGAAACAAGCATTTTAGTTGCATAGCAAAGCCATGTTCTCCAACCAGCTTTACCTAAAGGGGGTGCATTTTGATGTCCTCCTACCAGGCTCCTGTGTCCAACTTGAAGATAGGAAGGCAGGAATGTTGTTTATGAACCTCTTAGCACCTGGAAGGTGGGAATGCAGTGGGCTGGTGGTTGATAAGTGAGTGAAGAGGCAGCCTGCAGAGATAAAACCTCAGGCTTCCACTCAGCTTTGAGTTACAAAGCTGGATCTGCGTCTCCCTAGTTCTGGGGTATCCTGGGAATGCAGTTGGACCCATATTTTTATTTATTTTCTCATCGGCTAAATGCAAAAGGCCATGCCCACCTTGCAGTGTGATTCTGAGGATGAAAAGAGACAAGGCATAGCTCGGCAGAGTGCTGCACACTTAGAAGGCACTCAAGGGTAATCACCCTGCTTTTTTCCTACACTCGTGACAGTAATTACAAAGTAATTTTTTATTTGTTCATTGTTTTTCTGTCCCACTCATCTGTCAGCTCCATGAGGGTAGCAGCTTTGTTCACTCATGTCTATCCAGCAGGCACAGGACCTGGCCCATAATAAGCACTCAGCAAAATTTGCATGAATGAGTTAATGAATGGTCATTATTACTTACTGTCCTGCCAATCGCCTTAACAGATAATTTCATAATAGAGTTTTTTATATAACCATTAGCGCTGACAGACACGTGTATATTACCTGAGAAACACTTCCAGGATTAAAACGAGAACTTGATGTCTAAATATGGAAAGCCAGCATAATATATACAGTTCTACCTTTCTGCTAATCATTACCCTTTTGTTCCTCCATGCCAGAGGATGAGGACTTGCCATAATGGATAAGGAGATAATCCTAGTTTGCTTAGGTGTTAAATCAGCACAAACAGCATGGACACTCCTTCAGTCTGTAATTTGCTCAAAAAGATCAAAGTCAGAGCTAATAGGGCCCACGGCTCCAACCACTAATACGATATTTCTAACTGGCAGGGGTCTCAGGAGGTGTGTCTCAGCAGGTATGTCTAAGGAAGTGTTTGCATCAGGAAGAGAGATTAGCTTGTTGCTGAACTTCAAAGCAAGTTCTGATGCCTCCATTATCAACCCTCGGCCAACCAAGGCCCCCTCCCTGGCCTGTCCATTTTAAGCCATTTAGACAAACTAAGTCTGCATATCATCCTTAGCAGGTCTCAAGGCCCTGCTCATTGCATCTGTTTAGTAATCTGGAAACTGAGATGTTTCTTTTCATGTATAATCATGTCCCTGGGCATGTCGAAATGCAGTACAGCCTACTGTGAGTCCTGGCTTCAAACCATGAGAGCGAGGACCTGGGCGAGGCGAGAGAGGCACTCACCTCAGGTGCACAATTTAATGAGGACCAAACAACTCAGGAATCAAGATAAGCAATAGGTTGATACCCATGTATTTTTTAAAAATCAAGATTAATGCAAAAAATCGACAAGGAGCAAAGTAGCAAAATGTAAACCAAAGGCAGTTTCTGAGGGGTCAGTATGACGTCCAGTCATGCAAGGGCAGGGTCATATCCCGTCTTTATTTTAAAATTTGATATTTTGGTTGTCATGGTAAAACTTGGGAAAATATAAAGCTCAGGTTTGGAAAAGGGCATTCACAGTCACTCCCAGCAAACTGGTCCAGTGTTCTAAGGGTCAAGAATTTGGCGATAAGCATTAACAAAGGTCCATTCCCTTTAACAGCCTTATAATACCCCTAGAAACTTATAAAGAAAGACCTAGATGTATAAGGACATTTATCACAATGATATTTGTAGCAAAGAAGAAACTAGAAGCAACCTTAGTGTCCGGCTTTAGGGAATTGGTTAGCTAATTGCTGGCCCAGCCATGGGATGGCATGTTATGCTACTGTCAACAATTCAAGTGTGAGTGGGAAACACTCATGATGCAATCTTAGGTTACAAAGGGATCCATAAAGTATAAAGCCACAGGACATTTCTAAGTCTAAGAAAAAGAGAAAACTTAAAACAAAAAAATTTTTTTTGTAGCAAAAAAATTGTTCGAATATACTTGCTTTTGTTCAAATGAGGGTGATGATGTCTAATCAGTCCAAATTTGACAGTTGTTGCCATTACAATCAAAGAAAGAGTTTATGCATAAAATCACCAAATGGCCAACAAAGACAACACTATAGATTTGTCAGAGATTTCTTTCCTCTACTGCTGTGGCAAGGCTACTGCATGAATACTGAGCAGGGAGAACTATAACTTTTTCCCCTAATATCTACTGAAAATCAAAGCTGCAGATAAAATGTAAACACAATTACACCGTCCCTTTTCTGCAGGAATTTATGCTCCTTCCAAAAATCAGAAAAGAAAGAAAGAAACAAACAGAACACTGACTATGTTGCCTGGAAAAGAGATGGATAAAAAGATTTAGCACTTGCGTTTTATACAGTTACATTACTGAAAAAGTGAAAATGGAAGTGGATGGGATTTTGATTATCTAATGATTCCATTGGTGCCTTATTAATGTTAGACA
>PVIY010029190.1:0-32296 GCA_004026745.1 Myrmecophaga tridactyla
GGCAGTTGCCCAGAATTGGAACAACTTTCATAAAGGGAATTTAATATGTTAAAAGTTTACAATTCTAAGCCTATAAAAATGTCCAAACTAAGGCATCCAGGGAAAGATACCTTAATTCAAGGGAGGCTGATGAGTCAGGAACACCTCTGTCAGCTGGGTAGTCATGTGGCTGGCATCTGCTGGTCCCTTGTTCCTGGGCTCGGTTGTTTTCAGCCTCTGTCCCTGTGAGGATTCCTCACTTTGCTTCTCTGAGGCTGGCCTTCATCTCTTGGCTTCCCTTGGCTCTTTCCAGTTTCTGGCTTGTTTAACATGTCATGGTGATGTCTCCTGAGCTCCAAGCATCTCCAAACATCCATGCCTCTGTTCTCCAAGTGTCAGCTTCTGTGTCAGTTCTGCTTTGACGTTTCTGTCGGCTCTGTCATTTCTGCCATTTCTAACTCTTTCCAAAATGCCTCCTCTTAGAAAGGATTCCAGTAAACTAATCAAGTCTCACCTTGAATGGGTGGAGTCACATCTCCATCTAATCAAAAGGCTATACCCGCAATTGGACTGTGGAGATAATCTAATCAAAAGTTTCCATGCTACACAATATTGAATCAGAATTAAAAGAAATGGCTCCACCCACAAGATTGAATCGGGATTAAAACATGGCTTTTCTGGGGTATATAATACTTCCAAACTGCCACATCTCCCATGTAGGGTATAATCCCAGGTCACTTCCCGACAGGCTCTGCTTGTCTTGGCTTGTCCTGCCCACAGCTGCTGGAGTCCTCGTTCTCCAGGGCTACTCTGATCTCATTCCTTCCTCAGCAGAAAGGAGTCCAGGCTCACATTGGGCCTTCATCCTAGGCTTAAGCCACCATCAGCTTCATGTTTACTGTTCCCCTTCACATAGCCTGAACTGTAGTCACTGCCTGTAGTCACAGAACTGTAGTCACTGCCTGACGGTACCTCCACTTACCTTCTTCAAGGTTTTGCCTATTCATATCTCTGTACTTGAAATTAATACCATTTCTTTCTATTTGTACCTGTCCCACCATTCTTCAAGACCTAGCTCAAATGCCTCATCCTGTAGGTTTCCTCTGCTCCTCATGGTCGGAAAGCAACTTGCTTTCCTCTAAACCCCAGACAGCACAGTGAGTGACTCAAGGCTTTTACTTCACTTTTAAAATAAAAGTCAAGTCCATACGTGGTATACGATCCATACATGGTGTCCACACATGGTATACAAATCAGTGGCTCACAGTATCATCACATAGTTGTGTATTCATCACCATGATCATTTTTAGAACATTTGCATCACTCTGGAAAAAGAAATAAAAAAGAAAAAACTCATACATCCCATAACCCTTAGCCCTCCCTCTCATTGTCCCCCAGTAGTTCAAGCTACCCAATTTTTAAATTCTTTTTACTGCCCCCTATTTATTTTTTATGCTTATTTTTTACTCATCTGTCTATACCCTGGATAAAAGGAATATCAGACACAAAGTTTTTACAATCACACAATCACATTGTAAAATCTCATTTCACTTTTAACTTCATAATTATATTGCTGTATAATTGTGTCCTATATCTTTTCTTAGACCATCCTTGGGGTAGGAACTATGTCTGAATCATTTCTGATACCCAAAGAATGTAGTATATGCTTTTTAAAGATCATACAAGTTTAAACAGCTTGGTCTGCATTTTTGTAAATGCCTCTTTTTTCCTTTATTTTCAGAATGAGAGAAGATAATGCTAGAGTCTATGAAAACGTGGGGCTGATGCAGCAGCAGAAAAGTTTCAGATGAGAAGACCAACCAAAACTTCAGCATGGAAATAGGTATTGAAATACTAAGTGCTTTATCAGTAAATTGTTTATGCAGTCATTTTTAAGCAGGCAAATGATTTGTGAGTGTTCCAGCAAATTATAGCATAATTAAGTTTTAAAAACCAGCCTCCTTTTTCCTTTCCTTATATGTCCTTTTCCAAGCTGGATTTATTTTAGGATTCATTAAGCATTAAAATCAGATGCAGAATTAATTCTGTGAGGGGCAAGATGAGTACTTATCACAGAGAAGCGGTTCATATTGGTGATGAAGAGCAGATGCCTACCATATGACCCGGCAGTCCCACTTCTAGGTGTGTACCCAGACAGTGAAGACAGGGTCTGAAGTAGATACTTACACACCAGTGTCTGGCAGCATTATTCACAACAGCCAAAAGGTGAAAGCAACCCAAGTGTCCACCAGCAAATGAATGGATAAACAAAATGTGGTACGATTTGGCCATAAGAAAGGATAGAGTTCTGAGACATGCTGCAACCTGGAAGAACCCTGAAAACATTATGCTCAGTGAAATAAACAAGGCACCCAAGGACAAATACTGTATGATATCACTTATAAAAGATGACCAGAAATAACAAATTCACAAAGATGGAGAGCAGATTAGAGGTTACTGGGGAATGGGGGTAGGGAGGATAAGGGGAATATTTGTTTAAGACATTAAAAAATAAATAAAAAGAATTTTTAAGAAAAGCAGATACCACCGTCCCTGCAATTTTTTAAAGAGTTAATTAACTCAAGCTGTGCTGGGGGATGCTTGTAGGGGTCTGGGAAGCATCTAGAATATCTCTGGATGGTTGGCGGCAGGAGGCGAACTTCTCGTCTCCACTGACCTCTGACCGGCTGTGTGACTTGGGGTGCTGGACTCCCTGGACCTCCTGCTCTGTCAAGCCCACGTCTCTTCCAGATATGTTGCTGGAAATTCATCTTCCTATAGGTCTCCTTCCTGTCAGTCACCTTTATAAGACAGTGACCCAAATACATGATGTGTATTTTAATAGGTTAGAAATTCATCATTTCAGTATATCATGTTGAAATTCTTAAATATACTGTAAAATAGTTTAATGCTTTTTGCCAAGCTTTTAGATCATGTTCTTTAAAAATTCTAACTTATTTCTTCCCTAGATACGGACTTTCACCCTCTCCCTAGAAAGATCAAGAAAAGATGCAAGAAAGTTTATGTGAAGAATGAATTTGAATTTGGAAGGTTTGAGTTGTAGTTGACTACCTTCTGATAAGCAAAATTTGAAACCATTTAAAGACCACTGCAAACTAACTCAAATATACCTGATTTCCAGTTACTCATTTTCTCAGACAAGAAGAAATCATCTCTACAATGTAGACAATATTTTATAGAATTTTCTTTTAAATTGAGGAAGCAATTAAATTGTCCTTTATATTTTGCAGATGATGATGACTTAAATTCTAGTTATCAGCATTTTTTTGTTTGTTTGTTTGTTTTTTCCCCCCTTTTATAACCTTAACAAATTAATTTTGTTTTTTCTTAAGGGATGACAGGGCACTTGTGAGAGGAGAAATGATTTGGGACAATTAAGTAGCATCTGTAGAAGTGGGAACAGTTTCATTTAATATCACTTATCCAGCAGTGGATAGATAATTCATTTTGATGGCCTCTTTTTTTTAGCTAAATGATAATTAAGTCCGTGCCCCAGACTGTTAGAAGACAACATTGTTAAAAATCATGGGGAGAAAATCATGGACACTTTTGAATTAGGATAAGAGGTGTTTTTTCTTCTTAGCAGTTGACCAATTACCATTCAGCCTTTTGACTGAGAAGGTTGTGGTGGGAAAACATTTGTCACATTTTGTGTGCGTTGGAGTAATTGTCTTGTCTTTAGGAAAAAAGGTATCTACGATGACCAGTGCTTTGATTATCCATTGTTGCTGGCAAACCACCCCAAAACTTAGTGGCTTAAAACAACATCTCTTTTGTTTGCTCATTATTCTTTAGTCTGGGCCGGTCTCAGCTGAGCTGTTCTGCTAGTCTTGCCAGTGGTTACTCATGGAGTCAGCAGGTTGACTGAGACCCTGGGACGGCTAGGCTTGTTTCTTTCTGAATGTAGTCCCAGGGTCTGTCCTTCTACATGTAACCTCTCCAAGTGCCCTCTCCAGCAAGGAAGCTGGACTCTTACATCACAACTCAGAGCTCCCAAGAGCACAAAAGCAGAAGTGGCCAGGCCTTCTTAAGACTTAGACCCAGAACTGTCACATCACTTTTCCTGCACTCTACTGATGAAAGCAAGCCACAGGCTCAGCCCAGGTTGAAGAAGGGCCCTACACAAGGGCATGAGTATTGGGAGGCAAGGCTCATTTGGGGTCATCATTAGAATAGACGGCCACTACCAGTGCCATGGGGAAACAACTACCATTAGCAAAACTAGAGGCTGCTAGTGATGTTGGGAATCTCAAGCTGCTTAAGCTGGTGTAAGCCGGAAGTCAGATTGAGAAATAGAGGGCTTTTAAGAAGCTTTCTGAACCAGTTCTGCCAGCTCTGACCAATTTTCTGAAACTTCACTTGGGAAAACTGGTCTCATAAGGATGAATTTGTTAGGGTGACAGAACATTTGAAAGTAGAACTGCCCCAATTGCAGCGGCATCAGTAGAGTGAAGTGAATGTATGGTTCCTTGATGCCAGTGATTTGCAGTAGGCTAGAGTGAAAAGGAGGAGTCCTAACAAGGTCTGTAATTTTTAATTAGCAGTAGCTCATTTGTGTTTTAACCAAGCATTAATGTCTGCTAACGTTCTACCTTAAGTGCCTTTCCCAAAGACATCTCTCGTTGCCCTGTGTGTTGAGTCATCATTCAGTGAGTGTATTTGATTAAAGAATTATTGGTTGTCTTTGTAAAGATAATAAAATGCTATGGCAACTTTGCCCTTAAGTCATGGTCTTCTTACTCAGTTTTCTTGCTTTGACTCCTGAAAGAAGGGACTAGGTCCAGCCCTGATAGTAATTCCTTTTTGAACTCCGTTGAAACCTTGAGATAGCTGGGGCAGAGCCATCCTGCCATTTTCATAGCCAAAATGTACACTGATCTCTTCTTTCCTATCCACCCGCACCTCACCAACATCCACTGAATTTAGAGTTGCTTTAGAACACAGGTGTGGCCTTAAAGTAATTACCTTCTTAAGGGAATGTAAATGACTACATTTATCTTCCTGTCAAACCTGTAAAGAAAGAGATTCCAGTTTAGTATTTGCAACAAGGATCTTGTGAAATCCTGTTCTTTTTATTGCATTGTCACATTTAGTAGTTCTCCATTTTGCCTCAATTTAAGTTTGGACTCTAGACTTCGGGGGCAAAGTCTTTCACCAGCATAGAAGGGTTAGATTGTACAAATATTATCTTCTGTATTAATCTCTCTGCCTGTAGCTTAAGATCAGTTGTTTTGCATTTGCAACTCAAATGCCTGCTCTTAGCTAGTTTTGTTTGTTATAAAACACTGATTTAATTTAGATTTCCCTCCACTAAGTAAGCAAATGATCATGTTGTTATGTAAACTTATGCCAAGACAGTTTGCTAAAGCTTGTCCAGTATGTTTGGTAAAAGGTGATTGCAAGTCAGATAGTGTGACTTTCCATGGGTTGGGATTAGGCAGAGGGGTTGTGAAGACGGGGGAGGGGGTTGCTCCCAGGGAGGATTTTAAAAAATCATGGAAATGAAAGTTCCAAGGAAGTGGTTATGAGGAAGTAAAAGGGCCCAGGGCCACAGCAGTCAGAAACAGGTGAATCAGGTAACCTGGAAAATGGTTGTTGTAGATACATGAGTGCAGTTTGCAGCCAAGGAATACATTTAGGTTGTTGATACACTCTACATTTGCATAATGTCCCATAACTGGCTGAGTATTTGGTGAAGAAACAATCTGGCATATGGTACTGGCGTTTAAAAAAAAAAAAGGAGCACCAAATTTCAGTGTTTTCATGTTTTTTAGGAAAATAAAAAGACACCTCATATCCATAGTGGGGCCCTCTTGAAAATTATGTTCATTTCTCCCAGTAAAATCAGTGACTTCAAATGTGGCTAATTGGGAATGAGAAAATAAATGTGTGAATATCTTGGTGCCCCTGCCTTCTTATAGAGTCCAGTTGCTTTGGTACAGCCAAGAAAATTGTTATGATTATTCTTAGGGGTTATTTTACTAGGAATTTTAAGAACCAGTTTAACATCCTGGGCTATTTCTAGTTCAGGAGAATGTGGAAAGGGATGCAGTTGTGAAGTGTTTTGTAGATTATTAATCCATAAGGGAAATTTAGACTGTAGAATTAGTACAACCTGGTGTGGTTTTTGTACTCTGTATGTTGTTGGGGGAATAAAGTTTTATATAGCAAGCACATGGCTTCCCTGATTTCAGGATACCTTTATTAGGATCTGTAATCCCTTTCTTAATTTTGTTGCAATCTTTTTCCCTCTCCCTCTTGAATAATAATTTCCAAAAAATAGTTTATTATATCTTCCATCACTAAAAAGTTTGTTCTTTTTTTTTTACCACGGGCAGTTCACATAAGGCAAAAATATTAAACAGTTGGTTTTAGTATGTTGTGTAACTTTGGTGTATATCAAAACTAATTCTTACAATTTTCTTTTTAAACTTCAAAACATGTAATTAATAATTTGCCTGTTTATTTATGACCTAATAGTGAATTCTTTTATTAATAAAAGCTAATGAAAAAGGATCCTTTATCAAGCTGATGACTAGACCTACCTTTACTTTTCCTGCAGTATATGAAGAAGTATTGTACCAGAGTATTAAAAGATATGTAATATTTTATTGATAAATCTATCCTTTAAAAGGAATACGTTTTAGGATGCCATCATTTTGATGTGAATCATGTAAATGTTGATAATATGAACTGTTTATTATACATTTAGTGTTTCAAAAGATTCACTTAATTGCCTTTTTGCCCACATATATTATGTAGTCTATTTACAGTTGTTTTTAAAAGATAAATGACATTAAAAGAATAGTTTATGTCGAGACACATTAGTGGATGTTAATTGTCTCCCCACCTGTATTTATGGGTGTTAGTTCAACTGCTTTGCTAGTTGCAGAGTTGTATTATCTGAATAAAAGTGTATTTGTAAACTGTATGGGAGCTAAAAGTTAGGAATAAAACCATTTTCTTATGTTGTGGTTTTTGTCATTTATTTCATCAGAAATGTCCAGGTAAAAATGGGATTGTAGATCACTCAACCTCATACTCTCACAAAATGTTGAATTTTAGCAGCTTTCCTCTAGAAGGTGAATTGGAATGTGGAATGAATGAATTCGTTCCTCAAACAGTTATTCAGTGCCTGCTATTGAACAACTTTGGGAGACAAAAAATGTACTGTGTTTGGAAGAACTTATGAGGAAGTAAAGAATAAAAAAATATGTCTCTGTGTAAAATATTCAGGAAATGATTAGAAAACACAGAAGTGAATGTTAATGGTATTGGGGATATGCAGTAAAAGTACGATAAGGGAGGCTTATAGGAGTAAAGTACACGCTATAGGACTCCCAGCTCTTTCTTTTAGACTAGGTTTAGGCCACATACAAATAAGGCCACTGACTTTTTGCAACAATGTTCATTAGCACTGGCAGCAAGGTAGGAAATCATTTTGTAAATAACAACGAGTGATTTGGGTTATTTTACACTGTAAAATACTATTGCCTGCCTCATAGTCTCAGTGTATTCTTATTTGCTTAATGCATGTACTCAGGGTTAGCTCATTTAATTGGTTAGCACAGTCATCTATCCTTTCAAAAAATATGAGTATCTTTGAAATTGCAGGCATTGTACCTCTGCTAGGCACCGGGGCTGTAGCAGTGAACGGAAGACATGATGACTGTTCTAGTTTGCTAGCTGTTGGAATGCAATATACCAGAAACGGAATGGCTTTTCACAGGGGGAATTTAATAAGTTGCTAGTTTACAGTTCTAAGGCCAAGAAAATGTCCCAATTAAAATAAGTCTACAGAAATGTCCAAACTTAGGCATCCAGGGAAAGATACTTTGGTTCAAGAAGGCCGATGAAGTTCATGGTTTCTCTCTCAAGTGGAAGGGCACATGGCGAACACAGTCAGAGTTTCTCTCTCATCTGGAAGGGCACATGGTGAACACAGCGTCATCTGCTAGCTTTCTCTCCTGGCTTCCTGTTTCATGAAGCTCCCTGGGAGGCATTTTCCTTCATCTCCAAAGATCGCTGGCTGGTTCTCTCTGCTTCTCATGGCTGTGTCGTTCTTCTCTGCTCTTTCTGAATCTCTCTTTCTCCAAAATGTTTCCCCTTTTATAGGATTCCAGTAAACTAGTCAAGACCCACCCAAATGGGTGGGGACACGTCTCCACCTAATCCATCTCAACAAACACTCTTGATTAAATCACATCTGCAGAGAGATGATCTAATTACAGTTTCAAGCATACAATGCTGAATAGGGATTAGAAGAAATGGCTGCCTTTACAAATGGGATTAGGATTAAAACATGGCTTTTCTAGGGTAAATACATCATTTCAAACCAGCCCAATGACTTCTGGCTCGATACAGGTAAGAAGGCAGTTAATGATACTTGTAATAAGCACTATTAAGGTGCAGGGTGCTAACAAAGCAGGGAAGTCAAAAGTTAGACTAATTACAAATGTGATGCGTGTTATGAATTGGGGGTTAGGGTTTGTATCACGGGGAATGTAACTTTCCACATATGGAGGATCTGAGTTTTCATACCATGGTACTATTTTATGTTTACCCTCTACTGTATTTCAGAAGAAGTGCCAAAACACTGTTGGCCTGGAGATGTCTGGTTCCCCACAATCCTTTCCAAGATACTGGGTTACATTTTAGAGGGCAGTGGCAAAATCCTGTCCTTTGACCTGCCATAAAAGTCCTTCTAGTTCTGTAGTTCTATTCACAAGAAACATCCCCAAGAAAATGTGTTGATTAAAGTCAAAGCAGGACTCTCCATAAACCAATTGTGGGCAGAGAGCTAAGGGCTCATTCAACTTGGTCATTTTGTAAATGAAAAACCTCTTGCAGAAAGCTCCACTTATTATTGGACTCCATTACTTGCATCCACCCTTTCTCTTTGAATTTATGAGGGATAGTAAAAAGGGAACTGTGACCTTCAGTGAATGGTTTTCTTTCAGGTGCAGTTTTTCTCCTAAAAACACGCTAAGTTCCAAATACCGAATTTGCAAAATGAAAATGATTCAGAAATAAAGGTTTCCTATTTTATTAACGAGGAAACAATTAACAATGAGCTGATATTCAACAAGTCATTTGACGGCAGACATTTTAAATCCTCCAAGTACCATCATGGTATAAAATATAGCCAATAAGATAAGGGTTATAACAAAGCAACACCAGCTGCAAAACCTGCGGCAATTTATGAACAAAGGAACTGTAATGTGATGCTCAGATTTGAAGTCAATTTTACCTGGTAAGAGCATAACG
Organism: Myrmecophaga tridactyla; assembly: GCA_004026745.1. Taxonomy (NCBI): domain Eukaryota; kingdom Metazoa; phylum Chordata; class Mammalia; order Pilosa; family Myrmecophagidae; genus Myrmecophaga; species Myrmecophaga tridactyla. Next base: position 9,268 of record PVIY010029190.1, read on the forward strand.
ACACTGAGCTGGAAAGAATTGGGGTTCAAATTCTCCTCCAGCAGGTAAGACGTATTAAATATCCACAAGGGGCCAGGCACTGGGGAATGGGTGAATAAAACAGTTCCTGCTTTCCAGGAGCTCAGGATAGTCAAGGAGACAGATATATGTACAAATACTTACAATTGGGCAGTAATTAGGATATCAACATAAACTGATGGTATCTTACAAGGATAAATTATGGGAGAGTTAGAATTCAGGGGAGGCATCGCTTGAGCTTATTCTCTTCTTTTTTTGTATGCCGTGTGGTGGGAGTCACATTTCATTCTTTTCCATGTGAGTGTCTCCTTACTGCTGCACCATTTGTTGAATGTTTTTTTTTTTTTGGAATGCGCAGTTGAATTCAACCCAGGTTGAGAATCCAACCTGGCTCTCCCATGTGGCAGGCTTGAGCTTATTCTTGACCAGTGGGGAAACTGTCTGTGGAGATAGATTGAATTCCAGAATTCAATCAAGGCCAGCTTCTTCTCTGGGTGGCTTTCTAGACTTGAACTTCCAAAGGAAATGGCAGTTTGTTCAACTCATTCTTTTTTTTTTTTTTTTTAATGGTCTGAACCTCATTTACTAACGCATTATGTCTCATCTCTCAAAAAGAAGGCTGCAAAAAATAAAAGCAGTGCTTTACTGCACTGTCATTAACTTCTGGAGCAGCATCCCCGTGAGTCCAGGCCTGCAAACGCCCGATCTATCCCACTGCACTTTACAAAACAGTCCTGAAGCTTAATCAAATAAAGCTATTGCACACGATATTTACATTAGAAGAAGATAACTGGATGTTGGGAAGCTTGGTGTATTGTTCCCTATAAGCAAAGCTTGCACCACAGTTGGGCCATCTTCACATCTTCAATGCAAAACAGCAGGTGAATCCAAAGGGAAACAAGATGTTGGCCAAGGAGATTCCCAGGAAAGTGGAGTCCTCCAAAGGACTCCCCAGCTGAGTTTGCCTTTCTAAGGTTCTGGGCTTGTGTGTGCTTAGGCATTAGGCCTGACATACCTGCAGCCTGGGCGGCCTCCAGCCACAATAATGGAATTGGCATGGTTGTAGGGGTGGGTGGGTGAGTATCCCTGAGAGGATGCAGGGGTAGGTTGGCGGCGGGTCATACGTAGTTGTCCTGGCTGGCCTCCAGGTTGCAGACGGTTGGTTGTTCCGGCAGCACCAGTTTGGGGTCCCTGGCAGGCGACTTGGGGGTGGGGGCGTGGGGCCGGTTCAGGGTGGGGCCCTTCTTGGGGCCTCGTGCGGGGGACTTCCCCTCCCGGCCAGTCACTGTTCAACTCCTGCTTCTCCATTCATCTCTGAATGAAGGAGAATGATTCTCTTTACCATGACACATACCGATGCATCTTTTGGACACATTTTGCAGTGATATTGTACATATTTTAGTGTTTCCATTCTTGATCTGTCGGTCCAATGCATTAACCATTCAGTTCTTGATGAAATTTGTGGTCTAAATTCACTACTTTGGATAACCCAGGCCAATTCTGCCAGGGTTCCCTAGTATGATTTAGTGTGCAGTATGGTTTGGAATGAGCCATTTCATTCTGAATGTAATTATTACCCAAGATCACATTTTTTTCAAGGGAGAAATTAGGTTGGGCAAAGGATTTTTTCCCCTAGGTTATAAGTGTTTTCATATAAATTCACAAAGGCATAAAAGGTAAATTACAATTTAGTTTCCTATTTAATAAATAACCTTGGTTTAAAAAGATGAGATTATATTCATTCAGTATTATCCTGGAAATTTCAGGTGTTCTAATCCCCTGATTGTAGTAGGTTGCCAGAAGTGTTTTCTCCATGTGATAATATTTGAATGTGACCTCACGATTCAGTGTGTCTTTGTCTTTATTGTTTAAAGATTTTTCCTTCCCTTAGGCTTAACGTTCTTCTGATTTTTAAAATGTTGTTGATTTTCTGGAATTGTTAATATATTTACTTAGAACAAAATGTAAAAGGTTGAAAAGAGCATACCTTAGAAAGTCTTCCTTAACCCCACCAACAATGTTTCCATCTTGAGTACCACAAATTACTTTTTTTGTTGTTTTTACAAATTACTTTGTACATATAACTCACCATAAAAATGCTGATTCCACGGGATCTTCCATTCGTCCGTTGGACAGATAATGCCAACTTGTCCCCTGGTATGGACTGAATCATGTCCCCTACAAAGACATGTTCAAGTCCCAGCCCACATCCCGTGTGAACTCATCTGTAAATAGGGTCTTAGATCATATTAAAGGCGAAGTCACACTGGATCAGGGTGGGTCTTAATCCAATACGACTGGGATCCTCCTAAGCAGAGGAAGTTTGGGCAAAGAGGAGCAGACAGGTGGGGAGAGAGACGGCCGTGTGACAGGCAGAGATTGCCTTTGCCCGCCAGCCACCACCACTACGCCTTAGACTTCAGCGAAGCCTTTGGAGGACTCCGCTTTCCTGGGAATCCCCTTGGCCAACATCTTGTTTCCCTTTGGATTCATCCGCTGTTTTGCACTGGCCCTTCCAGTGCCTTCATCTTGGACTTCCAACCTCCCAAACTGTAAAACAGTAACTCCCTGTTGTTTCAGCCAGTCGGAGGTAATTTGTTCCAGCAGCCCAGGAAAAGATATCCCCTAACGAGGCCAAACTTAGCGCTACCCCACCAGCAACACATGCACCTGCTTACCTCGATCCAATATGGCTGACGCCCTTACGTCACGGGGCCGCGCCGCGAGCCGGAAGTGAAGGGAACCTGAGAGGGAAGCGAGCGCACGTCGCCCTGTGCGCAGAAGCAGTGATGGGAGCCCGGGACCCCAAGTGTTGCCTGCCCGCCAGCCAGAACACTGCTGACCCTGGGAGGAAGCCAGCCTTCCAGCTTCTAAAACCGTGAGTCAAAGTATTACTTTTGTTTAAGCCAGTCCACGGTGCGGTATTTGTCACAACAGCCAGGAAACTAAAGATACCGACTTGGCATGTTGTCACACTTTCGCATCCTTTTCAATGCGTTAGGTGAAATACCACCGTTCAGTGTAAGTAAATTTCCATCAAAGCTGGGCCGAGCGTTTTTGCATACTCTTTGTATATGCTTTCCTGTGAACTCTTGGTGTCCTTTGACATTTTTTTCATTTCGTCGTGGTTTTGTCTTGTTCTGAGTTTGAAGAGTTGAGGTATTTAATTCTCTCTGACCAGCTGACATGACTGGAAATGACATGACTGGAAATATTGAGTCAGCAGGTTCAGTTTCTATAAAACGCTGTTCTTTAGGTGCGTATGAGATACACCTGTGTGTATTGTGGGTCTCCCCCCCTCCCCTTGCTTTGATTAACATTCTTAGTGGGAATGAGGACAGCCTGAGAAACGCTTTCTCAGCACTTCTGGAATGCTGAAGCCTGTACCATTTACCACGTGAGACCAGCCTTAATTATCCTGGCTAGCAAGTTGAGAATTATTTCATATTTTCTTTCTTATTCAAAAGTGCCAAACAGGGGTGAGCCACGGTGGCTCAGCAGGCAGAGTTCTCGCCTGCCATGCCAGAGACTGGGTTCTATTCCCAGTGCCTTCCCATGCAGAAAAAAAAAAGCCAAACAGAATGCTTGCATGCACTCATTCAACCATTTTTTTCAGAACACAGCAAGCTAGCTGCTGGGCTGGACGCTATAGGGAATACAAAAAGAATATGTCTTAATCCCTGGATTAAAAGACTTTATGGCCCATTTAGGGAAAGCGGACACACAGCCTGTATAGAAGATGGAAAAATCACTGCTGTAGACAAGGCCTTTTCAAAGACTAATGAGTAGAAGGAAATGACGATAATATCTTTCATTTACTAAATGACAATTACATACCGAACGCTACCAGCGCCTTTATATAGGTTATGTACAAACCTGTGAGGTAGGCACCTTCCACGGCTTGTTTTGCTCGTCCCCACGTACCCAGTGGCTAGCACGGTACCTGATAAGCAGGTACTCAGAAGTTGGGGGGGGGGGTGAAGGGCCAATGCCCATTTTACAGATGAGTAAATTGAGGTTCGGGGCCATTAACTGACTTACCGAAGGCCTCTCCTACCTGGTAAGTGGTAGGAATTGAGCCCAGGTGGGTCTATGTGACTCCAAAGTCCATGACCACTCCTTTTCACCACACTGACCCTTGAGGAATCCTGAAAGAGAGAGAGGATCTGAGTGAGGATTTCATGCTAAATGGGACTGGGAAGGGTGGGGACCAAGGGGAGTGTTTCCAGAGATGTGGGCCAAGCAGGCAGAGCCATAGGACAGAAGAGCACATGATTTGTAGGTGGAAAAGGATATGATATGGCTGGAGCAGAGGCTGTGTGAAGGACAGGAATGGGAGATGGGATGGGAAAGGCAGATTGGGTCCATGGACCAAGGAGATTGGACTTCTGGTTTTTGGACAGAAGATGGACAACTTTTTTTTTTTTTTTAAATCAGAATTAAAAAAAATTATTGTGATTATATATATATAACATATAATTTGCTATATTAATCATTTTTAAGTGTGGCATTAATTACATTTACAATGTTGTTCTACCATCGTCACCATCCATTAGCAAAACTGTTTCATCACTCTAAACAGAAACTCTGTACCCATTAAGCATTAACTCCTCATGCCACTTTATCAACACTTATTTTTCTTTTTTAAAGACTACCCATCCTACTGGATGTAAGGTGGTATCTCATTGTGGTTTTGATTTGCATTTTCCTAATGATTAATTAAGCATCTTTTCATGTGCTTATTCTTTGGAGTAATGTCTATTCAAGTCCTTCGTCCATTTTCTAATTGTGCTATTTATCTTTTTGTTGAGTTGTAGGAGTTCTTTATCTGTTCTTGTTAAATCTTTGTCAGACATACGACTTGCAACCATTTTCTTCCATTCTATAGTTTGTCTTCTCACTGTCCAGATAATGTCCTTTCATACTCAAAATTTAAACATTTTGATCAAATCCAAAATTTGTTAAATCGTAAGATTACAGGGAGACGTTCCCTTTCTGTCTTATTTTAGGTCAGGTTCCCTTGAAATGGAGCTTGAGACGGGGGATTCTTGTGCAAGTGACTTATTGAGGAGGGGGAGCTCTCAGGAGAAGGGGAGTGAGGGCAGTGGGAGAAGGGGGAGAAAGCCAAGCATGGACGTGGTCTCAGTCTGATCCCATGGGGAGCTCTCACAGGACCTACACCATGGAGTTGGTGCTACCTTGAGGCAAGGAGGAGACTTTTGCACCCATGTCCTTGCTCTTTGACTGTGGACTGTCCCTGGGGGCAGGATGTGTGTGTCGTCTCCCAGGTGAGGCAGCTCCAGTGGCCGGTCACATGTAGAAGGGGCAGCCATCAGCGGTGAGCAGTCTGCCTACCCAGGGCTAAGGGAAGGGGGCACCAGCTCCTCACAGGGCATCTGGGTGGACACCTCCAGCACCTACCCATCCTCCCCCGGTTGTTTGGGTGAGAAGCATAGGGTCCGACCTTGACTCTTCCTCTTCTCTCCCGTTCACTCCCTACTTGTCCAACCCATAAGCTAGTTCTCTCTTCTCTCTCTCCTGAATATATGCCAAGTCTATCACGTCTCCCCCTCTTTACTAGCACCACCTTACCTAACCGCTGTTAGCGAGACTGATCAAAAGTGGTGGGTTCTCTGCCCAGTGTACTCAAATGACCAGTTCCTTAGATACCAGGGTTTCAAAGAAAAGAAGTTTATTGCTAAGTGCGAAGCAGGAGCTCAGATGGCCTAGTGCCCTAAAAAGCTGTCTCCTGAACTGCAGTAACTCTGATGGTTTTATAGTACCAAAAGGTGGGCAGGTTTTAGGATAGTGAGCACAATGGCTCAAGATGACAAAGTTAGAGATGAAATGATTATTGAACGTGTACAGATTGATGACATGCCTCGTCACAGAACGTGTGTCAGAAAATGGCAGCCTTAATATGAATTATTAAGGGCTGATGGGCTTGATTTTTAGTATTATAACAAGATATAGGTCATTTATAGGTTAATGTTTAAGGTACTGCACATGTCAGGTAGGCCCGTTTTGTTTAGCTCAGCTCCAGCTCTGTCTAACAGGATAGTTTTGGATTTGGAGTGTGTTAGTTCTGGGCTGACTCAGGACCCTTCATTCATAAACATTAGGGACTGTCTTTAGTGATCATAAGACTCTAAAGTAGAAAAACGGAATAAGGGAGTACAAGTGAGTGTCAGAATTTTTACAGTCACAAGATAAAGGCTATATCCTTATGCAGTCATTATCAGAGATAAGACAGCTGGATTACAGTTCAGCAATTTCAGGTATTTCCCTCTGGCTGATGCCTGTGGTGGGACATTTGCACAGGCAGATTCTCCCAGAATGTTCTCCCTCCATATACTTATATGGCTAACTTCTTCTTCTGTTTTTTTTTTTTTTCATGTCTCTGTAGTCTCCTTTAATCTAAAACAGTTCTACATCCTCTGTTTTTCATGACCTTAACATTTTTTTATTGTGAAATATAACATTTATGCAAAAAAGTGATAAGTTTCAAAGTACAATTTAACAAGTAGCTAATGTGACAAATTTCAAAATATGGTATGGGTTACACTTCCACAGTTTCAGGTATTTCATTCTAGTGGTTCTGATACACTAGAGAGCAACTAAAAATATCAATATAGTGATTCAGTACTCACAATCATTTGTTAAATCCTAACGTCTCTGTTACAACTCCTCTCATTTGATCCTTCTCCCAGTGTTCAGAGATATTTGGGCAATGGCCATTTTAACTTCATGTTGAAAGGGATGTCGACATTATAGGATAGGGGAATAAAACCAGTTCGTGTTCTTGAACAGAGCTGGTGCCTCTGGGTTTCAGGGTTTATCTGGCATATGAATAATCTGGAGGTTTTAAGTTTCTAAAAATAAACCTAGTGAGTGAAGTTTTATAGAGCCTCAGATTGACCCCTGGGTATTCTTTGGGGAATACTTTTGATTGGAGCTTGGCATACTGTGGCAAATTTGCAATATCTAGCTGAAGCCTCTCAACTCTATTTGAATTCTCTCAGCCACTGAAACCATATTTTGTTACATTTCTTTCCCCCCTTTTTGTCAGAAAGGCATTTTTGATCCCATGGTGCCAGGGCTAGGCTCATCGCTGGGAGTCACGCCCCACGTTGCCAGGGAGATTTTCCCCCTTGGAGGTCATGTTCCATGTAGGGGGGCAGGTAATGATTTACTTGTGGAGTTGGGCTTAGAGAGAGAGAGTCCACATCTGAGCAACAGAAGAGGTTCTCTGGAGATGATTTTTAGGCATAATTATACTTAGACTTAACTTCCCCATTATAGAAATAAGTTTCATGAGATCAAGCTTCAAGATCGAGGTCTTGGCCTGTTTTCACTTGGGAAAGTGGGGAAGTTTAATAGTTCCATATTTCTTCTCCAGTCTCCTAAGGAACTTTGCGTGGCTGACTTCTTTTTATTACTCTTTCGGCTCAAATGTCACCTTTCCAAATATACCCTCCCAGACCATCCTAAGCAAAGTGGACACCTCCTGAGCTACTTTCTATTATATCCCCTTGTCTTGTTTACATCACAGCTTTTCTTCACACATACTGCCATCTGAAGTTATCCTTTCTTTTTTCTTAGTTGGTTAGTTGTCTTGTCTTCTCCACTAGAATGTGAGCTCGAAGAGAGCAGGGACTTTCTCTTATTCACTGCTGCATTCCCAGTGCCTGGAACAGCACCTGCCATTGTAGGAGTTCAATGAATGCTTGTGGAATGAATAAATGAGTGAATAATGCCCTTTTCGGTGAGGACTGTCAAGAGCATGAGCAGTGGGCGGGCCACGGTGGCTCAGCAGGTAAGAACGCTTGCCTGCTGTGCTCAAGTACCAGGTTCGATTCCTGGTGCCTGCCCATGTAAAAAAAAAAAAGAGCATGAGCAGATTTGGGGGAAGATGATGGTTCAATTGTGAACATTTTTAGGTGGCACCTGAGTGTATTTGTCAGCATCTAGGGAAGAAAAAGAAGCCCACTCACAAAGGTTGAACTGAAGGTAATTTAGAGACAGTACCTTTCACAGAAGTGTAAGCAGGTTTAAGGAAGGCAGCCTGGGATGGCAAAGCACCAGGAACCTACATTGCCAGGAAGCTCTCCAGCACCTGTATGGGTTTCCTGTGGCTGCCTCAACAAGTGACCACAAACTTAATGGTTTCAAAGCAACACACATTTATTATCCTACAGTTCTACAGATCAGAAGTCCAAAATGGGTCTCTCTGGGCTAAAATCAAGATGCTGGCAGGGCTGGTTCCTTCTGGAGGCTTCAGGGGAGCCTTCTCCAACTTCTAGAGGCTGCCTACATCCTTTGGCTCATGGCCTTTTCCTCCATCTTCAAAGCTGGCAGTGGCTGCTCAAGTCTCTCTCATATCACGTCACTCTGACTCTCTTCTGCTTGCCTCTTTCACTTATTAGGACACTTATGATTACATCAGGCCCAGCCAGATCATCCTGGATAATCTCCCCATCTTAAGATAATCATATTTGCAAAGCTCTTTTTACCATGTGAAGTTGCATATTTATATGCACCAGGGCTTAGGATATAGACTTCTTTGGGGGCTGTTAATCTGCCTACCACGGCACAGCACCCTTATGCCCCAAGGGCATGGGAGTGGGGGAAGTCAGCAAAATCTGGAGCCGTGGAGGACTCCCCTGCAGGAGCTACAGGTACAGAGGGCCTCAGCAGGGAGAGGAAGACACTCCCTATCACTTTCTCCTCTCTCCCTCTGTCTCCTGCCCCGGCCTACAAATGGCCCAACCTATCTGCAATCTGTAGGCTCAGTCTCCAGGGCCCAGAGTAGCACAGAGACCGGATCTGGAGGGGCAGATGGAGAGAGTCAAGCCCACTGGAGCCTTGACCCTCCCAGTGTGGTCTGCAGACCAGCACCATCAGCCTCCTCTGGGACTTGCTGGAAATGCAGAGTCCCAGGCCCCACCCCAGCCCTACTGAGTCAGAATCTGTGTTTTTACAAGAACACCAGGGGATTCATAGGCACATTCATACTTTGAGAAGCACTGTGTTGCAGGATGTCTGTGTGGAATTAGAAGCCGTAGGAAGCATCTGTGTTGCAGTCAGTCCGAGTCTGGGTGTACACACTTGAGAATCATTGTTATCAGAGTAGCCGCAGCATCTAGGTTATAGAGTAAGAAAGGCCGAGACAAGCTTATCGTCGTAAAACATCTTTCAGATATTCTTAGGCATCACACCTACCAAAATGGAGTTTGTGAAATCCCAAGCATATGTGATATCCATCCAACCATGGGAAGCAATGGAAAAAAAATGTAAAGGAAGCAAACTCTAAAATTAAAGTCTGTTCGGGAGCTGACAGATGTCTGGGCCTTGACAGATTTCTAGATTTGTAAAAAGGAGCTTTTTTCCATCTTCATTCATACATGTTTGATTGTTGCTTTCCATACTGCCATTATCATTTTTTTCTCATACTAAAATCAATTTCCTTCTTTTTAAAGGGTTGATTCCACCAAGCGTTACTTTGTTTGAAGGCTTTAGAAACTCACACAAAGGCCTGAGTTATGGCTAGAAAAAAACACCTGAGCTTCAGCGCACAAATGATCCTCGAGTAGTGCCCTATTGCGAATTGATTTATTGTGTTCAATACCTTTTCTGGTATTTAAAAAGGGGCCAGAATCCTTGTTGGAGACCATGCAATTCCTAACTTTAGATTTAAGAATAAAACCATCAAGTTTCTGCTTAGGATAAGTTAAAATATGCATTTGGGCTTAAGAGTTAAGTATGCTTGGAATTTAGGATTACAGGTTGTTTTGGTTTGTTAATGCTGCCAGAAGTGCAGTTTACCAGAAATGGAATGGCTTTTAAAAGGGAATTTATTACCTAACAAGTTTACAGTTTAAAGGCCATAAAAAAGTCCAAACTAAGGTGTCCAGGAAAAGATACCTTCACTCAAGAAAGGCCGATGGGTCCAGAACACCTGTGGTTGGCATCTGCTGGGGTCTTTGGCTTCTGATTTCAAACAGCTTTTCCAGGGGCATTTTCTTTTTGTATGTCCAACCATCTGGTTCTTGTGTTGGTTCTGAACTCTCCCTAAAATATTTCCCCTTTTAAAGGACTCCAATAACTAATCAAGACACACCTTAAATGGGTGGAGTCACAGCTCCATCTAGGCAAAAGGGAACCCTCATAACTGAGTAGATTATATCTCCATGGAAACCATCTGTTCTAGTTTGCTAGCTGCCAGAGTGCAATATACCAGAAGCAGAATGGCTTTTAATAAGGGGAATTTAACATGTTGTAGTTTATAGTTCTAAGACCAAAAAAATGTCCCAATTAAAACGAGTCTATAGAAATGTCCAATCTAAGGCATCCGGGGAAAGATACCTTGGTTCAAGAAGGCCAACGACGTTCAACGTTTCTCTCTCAGCTGGAAGGGCACATGGCAAACATGGCGGCGTCTGCTGACTTTCACATGGCTCTACCAAAAGGGACTCTCTCCAAAGTGTTTCCTCTTTTAAAGGATTCCAGCAAGCAACTCCACCTTCAGGGGGTGGAGACACGCCTCCATGGAAATCATCTAATCAAAAGTTATCACCCACAATTGGGTGGGTCACATCTTCCTGGAAACAATCAAAATGCTCCCACCCAGCTATATTGAATGAGGGTCAAAGAGCATGGCTTTTCTGGGGTCCACCACAGATTCAGACCAACACACCATCTAATCAAAGGGCCCCACCCTACAATATTGAATCAGGATTAGAAGAACAAGGCTTTTCTGGGTATATAACAATTTTAAACGACAGGTTGAGACAGAATGTTCCGTTCTAGGCATGTCGATTTTGTGGTATCATTAGTACGAAAATCGGGGCTTTGGAAGCCTGCAGGCTTGTGTTTGGGTGTTGGTTTTGCCACATTGTAGCTGTGTAGCCTTCGATAAGTCAGTCAGCACCTAGGATCCTCAGTCTTCTCCTTTAGAAAATGGAGATAATGCTACCTCCCTTTTCAGACGGGGTAAAATGAACTAGCAGATTCATATAAGAAGTGAACAACTGGAGACCCTTCAAATGTCCCTCTACAGAAAAATGGATGAAGTCTTGGGACGTTTTCCATGTGCCAAAGTGCTATTCAATAGTAGAAAGAAGTGAATTACAGCCACACTTGTCAACATAGATGAGTCGTACAAATGGGGTTGAAAAAGACAAGGAAATCAGAAGAAAATGAACTTAATGAGGCCATGTAAAACCCAATTCCATGATGGTTGTTGCTTTGGCATGGGGAAGGGAGGGGGATGATTGAGATCAGAGGGGCACACGGGGTTTCGATGGCTTCAGGAAATGTGGCACATTGTTCATTTTTATACTTTATTATGCATTGATATAATACTGTTATCTAACATACAGTCAGTACTTAAATTTCCTATATTTGTTTGAACGTTTGAAATATTTCAGAGTAAAACGTTAAAAAGGTGAAATGAGATAATAAATGTGACAGCCACCTTGTAAATATCAAGCACACTGCTGAAGTCTGCTTATATCGTAGCCATTGGTTACTGTTTGTTGAATAATTACTATAAGCAGACACTATGCCAAGTGCTTGACATGCTTCTCTTATTAAATCCACACAATCACCATGTATTAGTCAGGGTTCTCTAGGGAAACAGAGCCAACAGGAGATAGCTGTAAATTTTATAAGATTTTTTGAAAATGTCTCATGCCCCTGTGGGGATGCACAAGTCCAAAATCCATAGGGCAGGCTGTAAGCCGGCATCTCCCATGAAGGTTTTTGATGAATTCCCCTGGAGAAGCTGGTTGGCTGAAGTGAAGATGAGAATTCTCTCTTCTGACTGCTGAAATCCTCACTCCTCCTTCAAAACCTTCAACTGATTGGATTGTAAATATCATTCATGAAGGCACTCTTAGTTGATTGTAGATGCAGTCAGCCGTAGATGCAGTCAACTCCCTGATTATTTAAGTGCACAAGATATTCTCGCAGTGACAGGCCAGTGCCCACTTGACCAGACAACTGGACACCAAAATTTGGCCAAGTTGACACATGAGCCTCACCATCACAGTCTACATCATGTCAGTAGTTTTGTTATCTTCAATTTACTCATCTGTAAATCTTCCGTTTACATCTGAGTAAACTGAAGCAGTCAGCCAGTATTTATTGGCTGAGCACTCATTAAGAGCCAAGCCCTGTCCTGCTGTACATGCATTGTCTTATTTCTTCTTCCAGTGACCTTGGGAACTATACTCAGTTAACAGAATTTTAAGTCCAGAGGTCAGCAAACTTTCTCTATATAGGGCCACCAGGGGCTCAGTACACGTTTGTTGAATAAAATGAACTGATGTCTTAGAAGTCAGATGACAGTGACATTGTCTCCCCACTTTATGCAAATGCCCTGTACGTAACTGAGGGGAGCAGTTTTTTAAGAGGCGCTATGAATAATGATGCTGAAGTTGCAAATGTAAACCAGGGCTGTCCCAGGCAAACCAGGTTGAATACTTTTCCCAATCTTGCCCCACGGGGAGACGATTCTTCACCATGGTGGCCGCCGGGCATCTACCTCTGCACGTGTGTTGTGTGTGAGAGTGTTGAACAGAGTTACTCTTCTTTTTCTTCACGTGTATAATTTGAAAAATTAAAGCCTATAGAAGAGGTTGCAAGACTGGCAGACCAGTACAATGACACTCAGCTATTTATCACCCAGGTGCAGCCACTGTTGACATTTGTGCCACGTTTGCGCTCGTGCAGTCAATATTATTCTTTTTTCCTGAACACTGGGGGCAGATGTCACGACCCTTCACCCCTTCAGTGTGCATCTCTTCAGAATGTAGATGTTGTTCTCCATAACCACAGTACAGTGTTCACACTCAGGGAAGTTAATGTCAACACAACACTGTCATCTAATGCGCAGTCAATACTTAAATCCCAGTTTTCCCAGTCACATCTTTTACAGCTTATAGTAGCCTGAATTGTGTAGCCCAGATAAAAACAAAACAAACCAAGTTTTGAATCTTAAGCCAGTGGTGCAAACCCATTGTAAATAGGAACTTTTGCAGGTGTTCTTTTTAGCAAAAGGGTGACCCATCTGAATGAGTTTGGGTTTTAATCCTATTACTTGAGACATGAAAGCCCTGAATCGCAAGATGCTGGAAGTCAGCTGGGACTTGGAAGAGAGAGAGAGAAAATGGAGAGGAAACTGCCATGTGAGGGGAAAGCCGAGGCTTGCTGGCCAGCCTGGAAGGAAGCAAGCCTTGCGGTCTTTGAAACTGTGAGCCCATCAATTCCTGCTGTTTAGCCAGGTATGGGATTGGTCTTGGCAGCCTGGCAAAGTGAGGCCGACAGTCACGCCACTGATATTTGAAGAACACGGGTCAGTTGTTTTGCACAATGTCCCTCGATTTGGTTATGTCTTATTGCTTCCTCCTGATCAGATTCAGGTGAAACGTTTTTTGGCAAAAATATCTCATGGGTGATGTGTCCTTCTGGGTTTGTCCCTGCAGGAGGTGCTTAATTTCATCTGTCCCATTATTGATGATGTTAATTAACCTTGATCGCTTGTTAAGGTGATGTTTTCTGATTTCTCTGCTGTAAAGGAAGATTTTCTCTTTGTAGCTAACATCTGCTATTTTTTAGCTCACGGAAAATATAATTGGGGAGAAGAAATTATTGAAAAACGTAAACAGGGAGAAACAAACAGGCACAAGGGGCCCTGTTTGGCAGGTATAATTTGCCCAGACCTCTTACAAGCTTAAGGGTGGCTCTGCATTCCACCAGTGAAGGAACTCAAGTCTCCTTGCTTGTTGCCTATATGTATGCAAAGCTGCATTCATGCTCAGCAGCTATAGATTTATTGTTAACTGTCCACGATTCAGTGATTGAGGCGGGCTGCTTGGGTGCAGCAAATCTCATCTCGGCAGTTGTATTAGTTTTCACCAAGTGTAGCTATGGAGGTGTCGGACTTGGCCAGCCTCCCCTCATAGGATCTTTCCAAGGACAGCAGTTTGAACTCATGCCACTCTGTTCCAGGCCACCACTCATCCCCACGTCATCTCTCCCCAGCAGCCACACTGTTCCTCCTTCTTACCCTAATCTATTCTCCTGGAGATTGCCCTGGTGAGCTTATCAAAATTCAAATCAAATTATTCACCCTCCCCCTTCTTGGAACCTTTCCCATTTCCCTTAGAATAAAGATCTAAGTCTTTACTGTGGCCTAGCTGGATGGGGTGGTCCTTGCCTTTCTCTTGGACCTCATTTTCTTCTATCCTTGCCTATCACTGCTCTCTGAACCCTGGTCACAATGGCTTTATTAAGTTTCATCAAAATGCTTCTGCCTCAGGGCCTTGACATAGCCTCACTGTTCTTTTGCCTGAGACACTCTTCTTTATTTTCCCCCTAAGATATTAGTGTTTCTGTCATATGTTCATTAGATATTGGTTTCAGGTATGGCTGAATCCAGGGGCTCCAATAATGTTAGTAGGCATTTATCTGTTGGCTCAGTGTTGACTTCATTTAGTCCATCTCCTTTCCTCATGGTGGCAGGATGGTTGCCAGTATCTCCAGGCTTACATCCCATCTCCCTAATAATTCTTATAAAAATTATGAGATTGGCTTTAATCAGATCACCACAGGTCACATGCCCATTCCCGAGCTAATCCTTGTGGCCTGGGAGATGGAATGCACTCATGGGTCAGGCATAGGTCATGTGGAAGGGAGAGTGAGTTGCCCATACCCAAGCCACGTGGACTGAGAGTGGGGGAAGGGTGGTTCCTCAAAGGAGAAGTTGGGTGGTATTATCAGAATGGGGAGCGGGTGTTATGCAGCAAAATAAAAGATGCTGTTGTATGGATGTAAGGCAATAATGCTTGAAATGCCCTTAGCCCAATTTTCTGGAAGATAAGAAGCATTGTATAAATAAAAGCTAAAAGAAAAAATTGAAGACAGAATAAGCAAGATTTGGCATGATGACATACTTGTGGGTGAGGAAGAAGAGATGGAGCTCGGAGGTCTCAAGTCTGGCTGGCGGGAGGATGGATTATAGTCAACTAAGAATTCCCTGGGGAAGGGCAGGAAGGGACGGCGGGGCCTGATGGAGCTGGTGTGTTATGTGGGTGTATGGGGGTGGTGGTGGCCGCTGGTGGCACGCGCTTAGAGACCACTTGTTTCGATTCCCTATTTTTTCAGGTGAGGAACCCAGACCCCAGGAGAGGAAAAATAATTGACCCCCCCAGTAGCAGACATAAACCTGGTCTCCTGATCTCACTCCACCACCGGCTGCCGTTTTAATTTTTCATTTTACTTAATTTTTTTTTTTTTTTTTTTTTTTTTTTTTTTTTTTTTTTTTTTTTTTTTTTTTTTTTTTTTTTTTTTTTTTTACTTTTCCTTCATCTTCAGGAACACAAATTTGAATTAATTTTGAGCCCTAAAGGAGCATATCACATTTTCAGTAGCAAGAAAAAAAAAATCTAGTTTCCTGAGGCTAGCTACACGCTGATTGTAATATGCTAGGGTGTTTCCAACCCTCTGGAGGATTGCTAAAGCCTCCACATTTACTGCTGTTTGGAGAAGATGAAAATAATTGAGGCTTCTGCCGATCATTTTGTTTAATGGCCACCAACTACTCTTCAAGTTTTTATAGTTTTTAAAAAAGCTTTCCTTTATATTTTGGGGCTTTTCATGTTGGATGCCTAAAGGTGTGAACTCATTTAATGGAGAACAGGTGGAGACTCTCAGCCATTTTATTTCTAGGATCAATTCCAGGAGTCCTAAAAGCAAAAGGACCTCAAAACTAATACAGAGAAGGGCATCTGTATTAATTTATGCCCCTGGGCAGCCCTCTTCTGGGTCGCATGGGTAGCATTTGCTGGACCAGGATTTGAACCCAGGCAGTCTGCTTCCAGAACCCAGGTACTCAACCATTCTACCATACTGATAAGTGGTATAACTTGTCCTTTTAAAATACATTTAAGGAAAAAAGGGGGAAGCTGGGTGAGAAT
Source organism: Myrmecophaga tridactyla (assembly GCA_004026745.1). NCBI lineage: Eukaryota > Metazoa > Chordata > Mammalia > Pilosa > Myrmecophagidae > Myrmecophaga > Myrmecophaga tridactyla. Next base: position 25,266 of record PVIY010029190.1, read on the forward strand.
CAATTTAAAGAAAAATACTGAGTAAATACAAAGCAGGTCTAGCAGGATGACGGCAAACTGGTGACCATGGTTTTAAATAGGTAAAAAATTGAGAAATACCCTAGAAATCTAACATTCTGTCAATTGCTAAAACACCTGCATTGGAGCTAAGAAGAAGCAAGATGGGGCTCCTTCGTATACTTTCTAAGCAATAACATTGAGTAGTTTAAAAAAATCTCTTGTCTCAAGTGCCCGGTCTTCTTTGATCTGACCTTGCTCAGGGGTCTAATATCTCCTGAGATGCCAACTGCCCGGTGAAGGGCCTTCGTTTTGCACGAGGTGTAAGTGAACCGTCTGTGGAGTGGAATGTGGGTTGTGCAGGCTGACTTGCAGCCTAGGTAGTTAAATGACTTTTTGCACAGAGCAGGCATCTCACGCTCCCTTGGGAAGCATGACCGACACCAACCCTAACCCTGATGCTAATACTTAACTCCGACCCTAGCCCTAATCCCTGTGCCAACACTGACCCTAACCTTAACCTTTACCCTAACCATTTCCTCCTCCAACCCTAACCCTTCCCTTCCTCCTTGCCCGAAACTTTGCAATTATCCTAGCCCTTACGCCAATTCTAACCTTTACCTTAATCCTTAGTCTGATTCTCTATTTCTCCTCTTTACCCGTCTGTTCATTCGTTTACTCATTTGATTATTTTTTCATACTTATTTGTTGGGCATCTACTAGCAGGAAAGAGAAGGCATACTTCAACTGGATAAGGAGGAGAGTTTAATGAAAGGACTGTAATGGCAAGGGTGAGATGAAGGAACCAAAAGGTATATCGAGGCACCGAGGGGCTAGGGCAGCAGGGAGCTGCTGCCACCTCTGGGAGGAAGGGAGGAAGTGGAGTTAGGGGGCCCCAGGGAGAGGCGCGCTGTGGAGGAGGAACCACCTGTCAGGAGCTGCCACCGGGGGAGGCCTGAACAGAGAAGGGGCAGGAATGAGACCTCGTCCTCCTGCCTTTCTGCCTCCTACGAGGACCTGTCTGCACTGGCTGGACCTGCCTGCAAGCCAGAGTGCAGAAATCCGTGCCGGCCGGGGCACAGAGCACGGTGGAGCCCTGAGCTGGGGGCGTGTGGACGGGACTGAGGTAGCCAGCGCACCTTCGGCCGCCACGCGGGCACGGAGCCAGGCCCGGCACATGCAGGTGAGGGCGACACACTGCCATCCTTGCCCGCAGGGAGCTCTGTGCTAGAGGCAGCGGATGGCGGAGTCAGCAAGTTAGCAAATGAGGAGATGGTTTCAAATAGTGAGAAATGCCAAGAATGAAGAAAATAAAGCAGAATGGTGGCTAGAGCGGGGGTTGGCACCCATTTCCTATAAAGGGCTGAATGGCAATATTTTCACTTTTGTGAGTCATATGGTCCTGGCTGTGTTCCGATAAAGCTTTATTTATAGAACCACAGCCCTGGATTTGGCCCCAGGACTGTCGTTGCTGGCCACTGGACTAGAGAATGACAAGAGGGGGGACAGTGGTTACATAGGGTGGCCAGGGAAGGCCTCTCCAAGGAGGTGACAGATCTGAATGAAGAAGAGCTAGCTGGGCAAACCCTTGGGTCTAAGTCTTCCAGTAAGAGGGAACAGTATTCTGTAATCCAGGAGATAGGCACTGAGCCCCTTCTATATGCTTTAAGCACCCTTTTAGGCTCTGGGGGGCTCAGTAGTGAACAAAGCAGGCAAAAATGCCTGCCCTGTAGAGCTGACAGTCCAGACAGAGGCCCAGAGGGTGGGATGGTGGGATCATGGCACGGTGTTTAATAGAACATTAGATAAGCCAGCGGGACTGGAGAGAGGCAAGGGAGGTCTGAGGTCATGTGGAGAACAGTTTTCAGAAAAGGGCATGTACTCAAAGATGATCTTTCTCACTGTGCTTTGCAGAATGGGGTGCAGGGGGAACCTTTTGCATCAGGCTTGGGAGGCACCAGGTACAGCAGACAGAGGCTCGGTGTGCTCAAGGCCACCAGTGCTGGTTTGAATTGGCAGGACGGTGCCTGGAGGTGGCGGGGCCTTGACTATCTCTGGCTTGGCTCTTGAGTGCAGTAACACATGCCCCTCTCCCCGCTCCCGGGTGACCCCATGTGGCGCTGACTCTCATGGGGTAGATGCCTGAACCGGAGAGAACGGGGTGCCTTTATTCATGAAGCCAGAGCTGGAGGTCCTAGTCCTGGGGTCCCATTTGACAACCTTTCAGGCTGAATCTGCTCCATAGATGCATCTTATTTGATCCCATAGATTTTGATTTTTTTTTCTTTTTTAACTTGAGGTGAGATTCACATAAGATTAATGATTTTAAAGTATGCAATCCGGTCACATTTAGTACAATCATATGCTATGCAACCACTACTTGTATCTTTTCATCCTCCTAAAAGAAAATCCCACACTCATTAAACAGTCACTCCCTAGTCTCCCTTCCCATTAAAATGCAAAAGATAAAAACCTTCACAGGAATATTTACAGCAGCTTTGTTCATAATTGTCCAAACTGGAAGCAACCAAGATGTTCTTTAACACGTGAATGGATAAACAAAGTATGGTACATCCGTACAATGGTATGTGATTCAGTGAAAAAGGAAATGTGCTATCAAGCCATGCGATGACATGGCGGAACCTTATATGCTCATTACCAAGTGAAAGAAGCCAATCCAAAAAGCTATGCAGTCTATGATTGCAACTGCATAACATTCTGGAAAAGCAAAGCTAGAGAGAGATAAACAAATCAGTGATCGTCAGGGGTTTGGAATGGGGACAGGGGATGAATAGGTGGAGCACACGGCATTTTTAGGATGGGAAACTATTCCGTATGATACTGTGCTGCTGGATACGTGACTGTTCTAGTTTGCTAGCTGCCAGAATGCAATATACCAGAAACGGAATGGCTTTTAAAAAGGGGAAAAATAAATTGCTAGTTTACAGTTCTAAGGTCAAGAAAATGTCCCAATTAAAACAAGCCTATAGAAATGTCCAATCTAAGGCATCCAGGGAAAGATACCTTGGTTCAACTAGGCCAATGAAGTTCAGGGTTTCTCTCTCACTTGGAAAGGCACATGGTGAACACGGTCAGGGTTCCTCTCTCATCTGGAAAGGCACATGGCGAACATGGCATCATCTGCTAGCTTTCTCTCCTGGCTTCCTGTTTCATGAAGCTCCCCAGGAGGCATTTTCCTTCTTCATCTCCAAAGGTTGCTTGCAGGTGAACTCTGCTTCTTGTGGCTGCGTCGTTCTGCTCTGCTGTCTCTGAATCTCTTGGATTCTCCAAAATGTTTCCTCTTTTATAGGACTCCAGTAAACTAATCAAGACCCACCCAAATGGGTGGAGACATGCCTCCACCTAATCCAGTTTAACAACCTCTCTTGATTAAATCACATCTCCAGGGAGATGATCTGATTACAGTTTCAAACATACAGTATTGAATAGGGATTAGAAGAAGCTGCCTTTACAAAATGGGATTAGGATTAAAACACGGCTTTTCTAGGGTACATACATTCTTTCAAACCAGCACAGTGACATTATGCGTTGGTCAAAAACCGTAGAACTGTACAGCACAAAGAGTGAACTCTTATGTAACTATGGACTTTGGTTAATAATAATATATCAGTATGGACTTTAGTTACTAATAACATATCGATATTGGCTCAACAACTGTAACAAATGTACCACACTAAGGCAAGATGTGAGCAATAGGGGAAACTGTAGAGAGAAAGAGGGTGGATATGGAAACTCTCTGTACTTTGTTCAATTTTTCTGTATGCCTAGAACAGCTCTAAAAAATAAAGTCTTTTCATTTAAAAATACAAATCAGTTAATGCTGAGGGGGAAAGATTTCTCATTTAAACTTAAATTGCAGCTTTTTCTTGAAAAGTAGGAAAGTCTGGCAACACCAGGCCTGAATTCTTCCCTGAGCACAATCGACAGCTACCCCCTTTACATGGGGCCCAAGCTCTCCTTTTGCCATTGTCCTCACCACTCCCTGTTGTCTCCCTGGCCTGCAGAGCGGGTTTCTTTAGTGCCCGGTATACATACCTGCTGCTGCAGTAGAGTTAGGAGGAATGTGAATATTTCTTTTAACCAATCTTCAGAGTAGGGAGAATAAATGGAAAATGGAGTGTGCTGTGTGTTAGATGTAGATGAAGCATGATCACTTTTCTTTGTGCTGTTTTTGTACAGGTTTAATGTGCTGACAAAGTATATCTGTGAAAAAAGAATTCAACCTAATACATCATTAGAAGACAAACTTACTGGACTTTACTCTGTGTCATGTCTGACTTCTGTAAGGCATTCAAGATTGTGGCCTACTTTCATCGAAGCTCAGAGAAGGCAAGCAGCTTGCCATGGATGCACAGCATATTTGTGAATGCAGAGCTGAGGCTGAAGCCCCATCCTGCTCCTTCCTCACTGTGTGCCTGTTCCACCTTGTCACCATCTGTGAAATCATCTTCAACTGCTATTTCTCTGTGGGGACAAACGCGATTCCTCCTAGTCCCCTGAAGGAAGTGCAGTGTTGTTCTTTAATCTCTCTGGCTGCATATCTCTTTTCAGAAAACATCATGTTTCCCATCATACAGCATTTCTTATAAACTCTGGGTTATCTTCCTGGTCCTTTGCCATCTTAGGGAGTGTGCTGGTTTGAAACCGTTGTATATCCCAGGAAAGGCCATGTTTTTATAATCCATTCCTGGGCAGACCTATTGTGGGTGGGACCTTTTGATTAGGTTGTTTCAATTGAGATGTGACCCACTCAATTCAAGGTGAGTCTTAATCCTTCACTGGAGTCCTTTATGAGAGGATAAAACCCAGAGAAATTTGGAGAGAGCTCAGAGAGGAAATACAGAGAAAAATACCTAGAGAGAGAGAGCTCACGGAGAATAGCCCCAAAGATGCTCAGAGCAAAAGCCACGGGAATCAGAGCTGAAAATAATGGAACCCAGGGGCAAGGGATCAGGAGATGCCAGCCATGTCTTCTCCTATATGATAGAGATGTCCCAAGTGCCAGCAGCCTTTCATCAGAGTCCAGGTATTATCCTGCTGATGCCTTAAGTGGGACATTTTCCCAGTCTAGGAACTGTAAACTGGAAGTTAATAAATCCCCATTGTTAAAAGTCAACCCATTTCTGGTATGTTGCTTTCCGGCTTTAGCAGTTACTATCTGTATCAGCTTTAGCAAACTGAAACAGAGAGGGTGAAAAATGGTGGGTTCATCATTTTTCCCTGAATTCAAATTTTCACCCTTGGAACCTCTGTCAATTCTGAACCCTCCATCTCCCCTCCCTGCTTTAGTTCCATATCTCAGATTTCTCATTTGTCAGGGATGACATCATATTCAGGCTTCCAGGCTGTCAAACGTCGGACTGATAAGTCTTTACATCTTTTCTCTTTTATTCTCTAGCTGCAGTAGTTGTGGAACTTCTTTGGTTAATGCACTTCTTTGCTTTTTGCTTTTTACTAAGTAGTGACCTGTGATGGTCAAACAAAAATTGGGACTTTGACCTCAGACAAGTTTGGGTGTGAATCCTGTCTCTGCTACTTTGTGTCCATGCAACACTGGGCAACTGTCATAACCTTGTCAAGCCTCAGTTTCGCTCAGATCCCCCTTCAATGAGGAACTTGCTGCCCCAGCTGCTGGGGGTGCTATCAGCAGACGGCCGTCAGCACGCAGGCCCTCCAGGCTGGCCTCAGCTACAGAGCCCCAGGCCCAAAGTTCTTCCCCTTCCCAGGACAGCCCCCAGCCCATAACTGATGAAATGGTGTACAAAAGCCTGGCCATCTGCGCCCAATGCGGCACACCTTTGAAGGGCCAGATGAGTACCAGGACTCCCCGTGGCGATGATGAGGATGTGGTCAGATCTGCATCACAGCTCCGTTCCCCACCTCTGCCCACTCCTGATACCTTCCCTTTCCTTCCCAAGGCACCCCTTGATAAATAGCATGTACACCAAAACTCGGTCTCAGAGTCTGCTTCCTGGGGAATCCAGCTTGGGACGGGGCATGGTAATCACACCGACACCACCACCTTGTCCTGACCATCAGCGAGACAGCCCCATGCTTCATACGGTGACCGCACTTAGCAGGCGTTCAGGTAGCGTGCCACTTGTCAGCATCTTTAACTTCTGAGTGCAAGGCCCTGCTCCAGGAATATGGGGTACAGTGGGTTCTCTCAGCTCCATTTCACAGGTGGGGAAACTAAGGCTTAGAGAGAAGCTGAGAATAGCCTGAACTAGGAATGAAGAAAAGGTTTGCTAGAGGAACTTGAATTAATGAGGTGGAACTTGAATTAATGAGATGGTCAGGGACTCGGGCAGTGTGGCCTACGGAAGGGGCCCTGGATTCTGAATGGGTCAGAAGATCTGAGTTTTCCCCTCTCCCTGTATTTACATGGGCACATCTGGGCCTCAGGTATCTGTCTGTCTGCAAAATAGAGTCTGCTTCACTTATCTACTGCTTTGCTTTGAGGTTCAAGAGAATTACAAAAGTGCTTTGTAAACTATAAAGCACCTTATGAATTAATTAATTATTAAGGAACTAATTAATTCATTATTTATTGATGGCTTACTGTGTACCAGGCACTGTGCTGGGTGCTGGAAATGTGGCTGTGGTCCCTACCTTGTTGGAGTTTATTACCTGGAAAGGGAGCCAGACCTCAGTGTGCCTCCCATGAGGGCTTTGGTTGTGTCTCCAGTGGAACAGGAGGTTGCTGAAAGGCTTAAACAGGGGAAGGTCATGTCCAATTTCTTTAAAAAAAAAAAAAGCCTCTGGCAAATGAATGAAGTTACTATTATTAGCTGTATCACCATTGATAGTAATTTTAATGGATACTGATGTCCGATGTATAAGACACTCTCCTTTTCCCATTTACCCTGGAAACTTAACTCCCCCCCACCCCGTTGTCTCATTTCTTCAAAAACTCTGCTGGGCGGGGTGGGGGTTGGTGGGGAATTCCATCCTTCTCAATGTTTCAGAATATTTGGAGCTGCTGTTGCAGGTATTCTTTTTTTTTTTTAATT
>PVIY010029191.1:0-32292 GCA_004026745.1 Myrmecophaga tridactyla
ACCCTGAACTTCATCGGCCTTCTTGAACCAAGGTATCTTTCCCTGGATGCCTTTGATTGGTCACTTCTATAGACTTGTTTTAATTGGGACATTTTCTCGGCCTTAGAACTGTAAACTAGAAACTCATTAAATTCCCCTTGTTAAAAGCCGTTCCATTTCTGGTATATTGCATTCCGGCAGCTAGCAAACTAGAACACATATAGTCATCACTCATTAAATGTGATGAATGGTGAATAAAAGAATGAATTACCAACTCTTGGTAGAACAGTACCTATGAGAGAAGACAGCAAAAATAACAACAAACCAACAGCAAACATGTGTTCATCTGCAAAATTGAGAAATTAATAATAAATATAAAGGATTTATATTAAGAAAATTACAAAACTTAATGAGGGCCATAAAATAAATGGAGATGAATAAGTGGAGACACATGCCACAGTGGACGACTCAGAATTGTATATAGGCAAATACATGAATTAGAAGGTGGGTTACCATGATAAACAAATAACAATTGCTATTGCGGGTGAAAACAGAAGTCTCCTTGAAAGAGGCAGTCCTTGAAGAGTGTGAAGAATTCCAGTAGATAGAGCTGGGACTGAACAACATTTTGGAATAAAAGCAGACAGAACAGAATTGCAGTAACACCCTATCTCTGAATTGGAAGCATCTTCAAAGGTCATTAATTAAGCCAGGAGCATTTTCAGATGTGAGTAATAGAATACCCAAATAAAAGTGGTTGAAACACAAAGGTGATTTACTTTCTCACATAACAAGGAAGGAATGAGGTCCTGGCAAATAAACACTGTCAGGGTTGGGAAAGGCTTCTTGGCCATTCTCTTGGCTTTGCCTTCATGGTCTCAAGATGGCTTTAGCACTTTCAGACATCAAGTTCTCATCATCAAAAAAAGTTAGGAAGAAAGGCATTTTTCTCTTCAAACAACTCTCTCTTAATCAGGGAGGAAAAGCTTTCCTGCAAGTTCCCAAGGGGACTGATACTTATGTCCCATGCTGTTTTAATTTCTGTTGCTACATAATCAACCACCCAAACCTGAATGGCCATTGAACAGCAGCCATTACATTAAGCTTGCAGATTCTATGCAATGAAAAACTGCAGTGGGACACTGCTCCCTGATATGTGAGGCCTCAAGATTCGGCTGGTGGAGACGGACTTGAACAGTTGGGGACTGAAATTATCTACAGGCTTCTTCATTTATATGTCTGGCCCCTCTGCTGTAAAGACCTAAAACTTAGACTCAGCTGGCAGTCTTAACCAGAGCAGCTACCTATAGCCTTTCCATGTGAGTCAAGCTCCTTGTCAGCATGGTGGCAAGATATGAGAGAATGAGGGGGCTGCCACATGGCCTTTCATATCTAACATAGTGTTGAAGTGGTCTCAAGCCCCCCAAATTCAAGGGGATGGGACATAAACCATACTACTTGATGGGAGGGCTATCAAGGAATCTGAAGTCCTATTTTAAATCTACCCCTAAAGCAATCCCTGACAGAAGAGAATAGAAGTACCCTGATAGGTGGCCAAAGAACTTAGAGTAATCAGGATTGTAAGTCAAGGAAGCTAGAAAAAATGACTGATGGGTCCCCACCAAAGAGAATCTGCCATAGTCATCTACTCCATCCTCCCTGCCACTGACAACCCAAGCAGCACAATCTTTACAAATTATCCCTATTTAAATGACCAACCAGCCCTCAATGGTCCTCACTTCCTTAAATAACTTTTCTGCATTTGGACAACTGCTTTATAAAGTTGGTCACTAACCCAAGCAAAATATTTTGCCTCTTATTTGCCTGAGGCTATCTTTGTCCCAGCTGAGGATGGGAAATGGGAAAATGTAGGAAGGTAATACTGGGATATCATCTGATCCACAAAGGGTGTGGACATTGAAGAAGTGAGGAATGGCGAATTTTGAGGTCCTTTGTTTCTGTCAAAACTATATTCCTCGGTGACCAGATACAGTACATTTTAATTAATTCAGTCTGGGTTGTATCCACTTGCCATCAACGCTGCCTTTATAATTTGGCCTTTGAAAAGGACATCAATCCCTCCTGGAATCCTCTTGTGAAAGGGGCTGTCAGATTGTCTAGCAGGGTCATGAGCAAGCAGGGAAGACACACCAGGTGCAAATCTCACTCCTTTTCAATTTTCCTTCTGAGCCATTCCTCAGGCATTTGAAGTCCTAGAAGTAAGACTAGAGCCTCATTAGTCGTCCTGCGGGCAGCCCCTACTGAATAAATCCCAAGCAAAATTCGTTATCCATGTCATTGAAACCTGATCACAGTCCCCTGTCTATAACTCCAGTTACCAGGATCCCCTTCTACCCAGTAGACAGGCTAGGAATTCTGGAGTGATTCTTAGATTCTCCCTACCTGCCAATGTCTACACTCCCACTAAATCCTATGCAGATGGTCTCAGAAATCCTTCTTGTCCATTCTCATATCCACTGGACAGTTCAGGGCAAGCTTATCCCCTTCCAGGTTCTTTCTGCAGACTTCTCTCTGCCTGCTGTCCCTCCCCTGAGTCTGCCTGTCCACACTGCTGCCAAAGGAATCTCATGCCATCAATTCCCACAAACACTATCAACCTCTGCCTACAAAACCTAATTCCATCTCCTTAGCTCTGCACACAATACCCTTTATGGTCTGGTCACCACCCACTTCTCTAGCCACCTCTTCTGACTCCCCACCCAAGGACCTTCTTACCCTTTCTCATTTATGCCTTTATAGCAAGCTGTTTGTTGCCCTATCTAGAATATGCTTTACCTCTTCCTTACCTTGTACAAGCTGCTTGCTTAAGGGTGTAGCTTGTGCCACCTCCTTCGTTTTTATTATTGCTCTCACAATTATATTCAGAATTAATCGAGCACTTGCTTTAGGTCAGCCTCTGCACTAAGCACCGTGTATGGATTTGCTCGTTTAATATTTAGTGCAGACCAGGAACTGAGACATGGAGAGTTTCACTTGCTCAGGTTCACACAGCTGGAATTCTAAAGGCCATGACCGTAACCATGGGGAAACCCCCTGGAGGTAAGCCCACAGAGCTCCCCTCTCCCACATGTGCTCTGGCATAAAGATTCACCCCACACCCTCTTTTCGAGCTCCCAGCATATAGTAAAGTGTACCTTTTTAATCTTGTTTGAATCTTTATCCAAACAAACTGTTAAAACACACACATACATATTTGTAGAATTAATCAGGAATATCTGAATACTAACTGGATATTTATTTTATGGTGCTAAGGAATTAATTTTAATTATTGGTATTGTGGTTAAGTTTTCCAAAGTCATTATAATTGAGAGATATATAGGATTATTTAGAGATAAAATGATAAGAAGTCAGGATCTGCTTCAAAATAAATGGCATGGAGTAGAAATTCAAGAGTTCTCTTTAAAAAAATAGATTTATTTTTTAGAGCAGTTTTAGATTTACAGAAAAAGTGGGAAGGAAATACAGAGTTCTCATATTACCAACTATTTTAGTTTGTTAAAGCTGCTGGTATGCAATATACCAGAAACGGAACAGCTTTTAAAAAGAGAATTTTTTTTAATTTTTTAAAAATTGAAAGGGAGGGATAAGGGGTATGGTATGTATGAATTTTTTTCTATTTTCTTTGTATTTCTCTTTCTGAATTGATGCAAAGAATGTTTCTGTTATATGTGGTTATATTTAATAAATTTAAAAAAGAGAGAAAGAATTTATTAAGTTGCAAGTTTACAGTTCTAAGGCCATGAAAATATCCCAAATAAGGCATCCAGAGAAAGATACCTCAACTCCAAGGAAAGGGGCTGATGATGTTCAGGGTTTCTTTCTCAGCTGGGAAGGCACATGGCCATTGCTAATTTTCTCCACAGGCTTCTTCAAAGGGCTTCCCCAGGGGTGTTTTCTTCTACATCTCCAAAGGTCCCTGGCTGCGTGGGCTCTATCAGCATTGAAGTATTTTCTGAAATGCTTCCCTTTTAAAGGGTTCCAGTAAGCAACCCCACTTTGAATGGGTGGGTCAGATCTCCATGGAAACCATCAAAAACTCCCACCCAGCAATATTGAATGAGGATTAAAGAACATGGCTTTTCTGTGGTACACAACTGTTTCAAACAGAGTCGAGAGGTTGTCCTGGAGGTTGTTCTTAGGCATTATATAGACATCCCCTTTTTAGCTTATGGTGTATTAGAGAGGCTAGGGAGAAGCACCTAAAACTGTAGAGCTGTGTTCCAGTAGCCATATTTCTTGAAGATGATTGTATAATGATGTAGCTTTCGTAATGTGACTGTGTGATTGTGAAAACCTTATGTCTGGTGCTCCTTTTATCTAGGGTATGGACAGATGAGTCAAAAATATGGATAAGAAATAAACAAATAATAGGGGGGATACAGGTTAAAATAAATTGAGTAGAATGAAATACTAGTGGTCAATAACAGGGAGGGGTAAGGGGTATGCCATGTATGAGCTTTTTCTTCTTCTTTCTTCTGCTAGAGAGATGCAAATGTTCAAAAAAATGATCATGGTGATGAATACACAACTATGTGATGATATTGTGAGCCATTGGTTGTAACCAAATCAAGGATGTTTGTTTATCAAGAATGTTTGCATGTTTGTTTATTGTTTATAATTTTAAAAGATTAAAAAAAAATAAAAAGAAAAGAAAACCCACCCTGATTCAGTTGGGTCACTCCTAAATAGGACGTTGGAAGATCCTGTTCACAAATGAGCACACAACCTGACTTACCTACCCATATTCAAAGATATTATTTATACATGGTTTCACACCCAGGGAAAGTTCAATTAATATTAACAGCATGTCTTTCATTAGAGTACATCATTCAATCTACCACAAGGACCAAGTGGCATTCACTGTATACTTACAGGGAATGGTTTTTCAACATGTTTGCAAATTCTTTGACACTCCACCATCAAGAGGGGAGTTCTATGTCCCCTTCCCCTGAACCTTTGCTGACGGCCTCAGGAAAGTGAACAGGTACAATGATGCTCCATGGCTTCCAGGGCTAGGTTTGGGAAGGGCTGCATAGTCTGCTACTTTGTCTGGAGGCACTCATACTCAGCACCTCCAGGAGAAGTCTGTCTACCCTTGGAGAGACCATGTGGAGAAATGACACAGAGAAAGAGGTGCCCACAGGGCCCCAAGTCCCGAGTCTCCCAGCCCGGGCCCCAGTGGGAGTGAAGAAGCCTTCAAGATGATCACAGCCCAGGTTTTGTCTAACTACAGAGCCAAGAGCTCTAGCTGAGCCTGGTCACCTTGCAGATTCATGAGCAAAATCAATGATGTCTATTGTCTTAAGCCACTTTGGGTAGTTTTTATGTGGAAAAGGTAACCAGAACATATGCAATCACTAAACATAGCCAATCAACTAATATAGTAACATAAAAATATTCATTTATGGCCCTCCAAAAAGGTATTTGATAAAAGTAAACATCCATTCCGTATTCAAGCCTCTTAGTAATGACGAAGAAAAAGAAAGTCTCTCAATGTGATCATGAACCCCAGTTCCGAAGTATTGGCCAATACTGCACACTAAGAACCACTGTAGGAACCCATTCTGATTCAAGTCGGAGGCAAGAAAAAAGAACATCAAAATCATATCAGTATTCTAGAAGTCAGCGCCAATATGCTAAATAGGAAAAACAAATAAGAGGTGGCATGTCACAAGAGATACAATTATCAATATTTATAGAGTATATCATTGTCTCTCTCAAAAACTCAAGAAAATTAGCTGGAAAATTCTATCAGAACTGACAAAAAGAGTTTAGTTGAGATTACTGTGCAGAAACTCTATTTTTAAAGATTTAATAGCTTCCCTATATATATATATATTAAGCAAAATGCTAAAATATTATGGGAAAAGGAAGAACTTCACAATTAGCAAGAACCATGCCCCTTTGGCCCTGCCAAAATCAAGCATGTGATTTTTCTCTGAGCTACATGCATCTCAGGGCCATTGCCTTAAACACCAAATAAATGAGCAAAGGTTTGAAATTACTCCAAATAGAAATTAGCTCAGGCCAGTTAGCGGTGCTGCAGAGTGCCTAGCTGCTTGGGTCTGGAGCTAAGCTGCCTCAGTTCAAATCCTAGCCCCACCTCCCATGGCCCCTGGTGGTTTTAGGTTACTTAAACTCTTAAATAATTTCCTAAATGTGAAGTGTTTAGAATAGTGATGAGCAGAAAATGAGCATTAGCCGTTATTGTTAGATTAGGACTCTATCTGTCTCAAGGAGAAGGTAGGTAGTTTTCTTTTGATAACAAACACCAGTGACTCTACAATTAAACTAAAATAACCATTCTTACATCTATTAAAATTTAAAATGCATATAACCAATGCTTAAGTGATTCTTATTCTAGGAATTTATCTTCATATATGCACTTATGTCTGCAAAATTAGCAAATAGAGAATTAATCATCACAGCATTGCTTGTAATAATAAAAAATAACCTAAAAGGCCCATCAATATGGAACTGATTAAATAAATCACAGCATTCATAAAACAGATTATGTTAAAGATATTAAAAGGAATGGGAAATATCTTTATGTGCTAATAATACATGGCAAGAAATCTAAGGTACATTGCTCCTCCTAGCTATACACACATATGTATTTTAGCTTATGTATGTGTGGAAAATACACTACATATAAACTAATAGTGGTTTCCAAGGAGGTAAAAATAATAAGCTATAGCAGAACGGTAGAATGGATACTTATTTTCCACCATATGTCATTTTGTACCTTGTGCTTATATTATCTATATAATAATAAGCATTGTTAAAGATATGTATAGGACCTCAATAAAGGAAATTATTGGTAAAACCAGAGAAATGCAAAATTACACAACAATGAAATCATACTGGCCTATGCAAATGACTAGATCATTTTGTTTTGTTTTGTTTTATTTTAACATAAACATTTTCCTCTCAGTGCTCAAAAAGTAGAAGAAAATGGGAAATTTCGTATGTTGCCAGTGGGATCTAATCACTACAAATGCTAGGGAAAGCAATTAATTCACACTTTTGAATGAATAACCAACCCACTTCTAGAAATCTATCCTAAAGGGTTAACTAAAATCAGGGACAAAGATTTATGTACAAATGTTAAACCCAAATGACTAAATAATGTAGAGCCTTTAAAACAATGTTTTTGAAATATACATAACAAAATGGATATCATGCTTTTGGATTTCTTAACAGTAGTAATATTTTGGATTTCTTAAGAGTAGTAAAATGTTTTTTCAAGTTTCTTAAGCTTACTTTTTTTTTGTATGCTGTATGGCGGGGGTTGCATTTCATTCTTTTTCCATGTGTTATAACCTGTTATTGCAGCACCGTTTGAATTTTTGTTTGTTCTGCTCATTTGTTTGCTTGTTTGTTTTGTTTTGGGGAAGTGCATGGACCAGGAATCGAACCTGGGTCTCCCGCGTGGCAGGTGAGAATTCTACCACCGAACTACCCTTATACCCCCTTAAGCTTACTTTTCGTGATAAAAATAATATTTGAACATTTAAAATAATGAACACTAGAGGGAAATCTCATAAGATAACATCAAATAAGTGAAAAGTATATGAAATTGTATATGCTGTACCATCCCAATTTTTATACATTCTTATACAAGTGCATTTTGTCTCACTGGCACCAGGAAACTTCCTTCCTCCTTCGCGTCCTATAGTCACAGTCTCTGTAGTCCCTTAATATAATAGAAGACATTGCAATCAGTTTAGATCAAAGAATCTTAGGATTAGTTTCTCAATATAACAACCTTGGAGTAAGCTAAGCTCCTTTTTAAATGCAACACTAAAAAAGAACACGAACACATGATCCCTGCCATTCTCACAATATCCTCTTAATTATCTCAACAACATCTCTGTCCTTCTTAGCTTCTTCTGGTACTTCAGGGGCTGAAATTCTAGAAACCACAGTTCTTAGACTCCCTTGCCAGCAGTTAGATTCCCCACATGCAAGGCATTCATAGGATATCTGGAAAGCAGAAGAAAAGGAGCCATTATTTTGACCCAGTGCAGCTACAGACAGGTCCACAGGTGTCAACAGATGGTAGATATATGGATCCACCAGCAGCTTCCATGTTTCTTCCTAAAAGTAACTAACTTTGCTGTGACAAGCAGTTGAGATTGTCAGAGGCAAATGCTCTGGGATTCCTGCAAACTTCTAATCTTCTAAAGAGATGCCCTGCTTTCTGACTTTCATGCCAGCAGCACACTCCTTGGCCTTCACTATCCCTCCCAGCTCTCCTAAGGGCCCTGCAAACACCCATATCCTTATATGAATTCCTTTCTGATTAGCAAACCTGGAGTAATTTCTCTCTCCCTGATCAAATTCAGCCCTCTCCTTTCATCATAATGATGCACACACCATCAAAAAAAAAAGCAGAGCCATGGGTTAGAAAGAGAAATAAGAACAGAAGCTTTCGATGTTTGTATTTTCAGAACTTCCATTAAAATAGTTACCTTCTGGATATTTCATGATCTAAAACATGACCAACTGAGAGTCCAGAAACTCCAGGATTCTAGAAGTGCAGGAGGAAAAGTGAAGACAGTGATTCTCAACTGGGGACGATTTTATTCCTTCTCCCCAAAGGGACGTTTGGCAAAGTCTGGACACATTTTTGGTTATCACAACTGCAAGGAAGAATGACTGCTACTGACAGTTTGTGAGTAGGGACCAGAAATGTGACTAAAGCTCTTACAGTACAGACAACAGCTCCCCATGACAAAGAATCGTCCATCCGAAAATATCAGTGGTGCCAATGTTGAGAAATGCTGCCTTACATCTTTTTCATCAGTCTTCCAGGGTCATTACATCCAAAAACTCAAGTTACACAAACTTTACCTTCTGTTTGGTGGGGGAAGAAAATTTTTCATAATTATTTGCAAATGTGTGCCATAGTCAAAATCTGTGCTATGGATGAGGAAGGAATGCAAGTCAGAGAAAAGGATGTCCTCCTTCAGAGCTGCTTTTAACCTGGGGAACAAAAGAAGCAGAGGACAGAGAATAAGAGAGAAAAGAACAGTGAGAAAGGTTCTGAAGCAATAGCAATTAGGCTCTCTTTCTCTCTCTCTCTCAATCTTTGTCTCTCTCTACCTCAAAAAATTGCAGTAGTAATTGCAGTGTGATCAGTTATGGATCTTTTCCTTTCCCTCCAGACGCTTTTCCATATTTTCCAAATTTCATATAATCAACATACGATACCTGCATAATTTTTAAAAAAGAAATCAATAAGCATCTCACTTGAAAACAGAGAGAATGAGAAGAAGCAAGTCTTTTGAAGGGATGTTCTAGTAACATTTTTTTTGGCATCATCTCTGAAATTCTCCAGGGAATAGAGACAAATAGAAAAGTGCAGCTCCCACCAACCCTACTATTCTGCTTTATAAGCACACTCCATCCCACCAAAGCTTCTGAACAAGCTTTCTCCGTTTTACGCAAGATGGTCGGGACACAGTTGGAGATTTTCCCTCGAGGAGACAACTCTGTGGAGGAGCTGGGCTCCCATTCCTATTTGGACCGAGAGACCCTGGGTCCGAGGACTCGGGAGACCTCGTGGGAGAAGGAAAGAGGCAACCCCCTGGTCTCCCACCCCTGGCACACCAGCAGTCAAGCTTGATTCTTAAGGTCCCGAACGTGAAATTCTATCGGCTCAGAATTATGCGTCCCTGCGCCAGGCAACATTTAACCATGCAACGGTATTTTCGACTCAAGTCTAGCTTTTCATCTGTGGGTTTCAAGGGTGCAGTTCATTCCAGAAATTTAAAGACCCATAAAATATTTATTTTATGATTTTAAATATATGAATTATTTAGATACCATTGGACGGTACCTAGAACTAGGCCAGTTGTCTCGCTGGCTCTTCTCTCCCAACAACTTCCTCCCAGCTCTGAGAAGAAGAACATAGCCTCAGCAAGGCTACTCTGGGCCAGGGATTGTTCCTTCAGTCCCTTTAGGAGGGCAAATAATGCCAGCTTCACACCCTGAGAACCCATGGTGGGGGAGGGGGCGGTGGCTCTGTCCCAGCAGGCGCACTGCACAAGTTCAGTCTGCCCATCGCAGCACAGGGAACTGAGAATGGACTGACATCCCCATTCAATTTCCTACCCCTCCCCACCCTCCTCCCACCTACCTCCATCCCCACCCCTGTGCCCTTCCTTGTCAAGAAAGAACAAGCACTGAAGCAAGCAATAGACTTCGCTATTTACAGTCCCTGCGCTGCCTTCTGAGGAAAGTAAATTCTAAAGACCCCTTTGTTTGCTGAGTGTGAGCGATGGGAATCAAGATTAGAGAAACTAGGAGAATGATAAATTGCTCACTTAAGAAATGAAGGGATGTAAAGAGCAAAGGAATGATGCAAGGAGGAGAAAGGTGAGGTGAGACGGGCAAGGTAAGAGAAGTTGTAAACAGCATTTAAAAGAGAAGCTTTCTAAGAGGAGAGATGGTAAATTAGGATATCTCTAAATCAAATGCTGCTGTATAATGGGAAATGTAGCCTTGTCCTCCACTTGTCCTTAAAAATCTCTATTGAAACCTAAATGTCTTGCTAATGAGTAGTGTCTGGTACATTATAAGTATTCAATAAATATTTATTGGATGAATGAATGAATGGACAAATGATTGTTTAATGGAGTTGGATTTTTTCCTTTGGGAGTGGACAAAATGTGCCAACCCTTTCCTCTTTTAGGCTGTTCTCCTGTCCTCATATTCATTGTTTTTAATGACTGCATAAATTTCAACTCGCTGACATGCTGTAATTTACTTAGTCATTGTAAAATGATTGTTTCTTCTGCTTTTCTATTAGAGGGTGTATTGCAGTGTGTATATTTTGGACACACAGTCTTTTTTCTGCACATATACTGACAAATTGCTTTTCCAGAGGCGTGAGTCCCAGCATAAGGTGAGTTGGTTGGGGAATCACAGTTTGAACCAAATGGGAAGGTCAAAGGAGGCAAAGTTTGTCTTGAGAAACAGCCTCAGCTATAAGGCTGGTTCTTAGTTCCAACCAACAATGTTCATAAGAGCTGGGTGGGCCTGTATGCTTGGTCATCACATAAGTCTTTCTGAAACCCACTCTTGGCCAAGCCCACCCTAGTGCTATGTCCTGAGAACACAATAGAGAAATTCCTCCAAGAACCATAAGGTGTGATGAGGGAGCCAAACATGTAAACAGGTGATTAAAAAGTAGCGAGATGAGTGCTATTATAGAGTCAGTTAAAGCACTTTTGAAAATACAAGATACCAGCATCTGACCCAACCTGGAATGAAGAGAAGCGAGAATATTGGGGAAGATTCATGGAAGAAGTGAGGTCATCACTCTTTTTTGAAGGAGAAACAGAAGCAATCCAATTGAGGAATGGGAAGTGTAGTGGCTCCAGGTGAGAAGGAACATTATCAAAAAGCACCCATGGGCAAGAGAACTTGAGTAAAAAGCATTAAATGCCAAATATGTAATGGGGATTGGTGGGCACTGAATAGGATCGGCTGAGAAGACAAGTAGGAGAAAAGATATGAAGGTTTTTGAATACATGGATGGGAATTTAGATATCAGGCCACGGGCAACACTGGTGATAGGCAGGGGGTTGACCAGCATGAGCAGCTTTGCCTCATATGAAGAACACTGGAGGGGTGGGCCACGGTGGCTCAGCAGGCAGAGTTCTTGTCTGGCATGCTGGAGACCCGGATTCGATTCCCAGTGCCTGCCCATGCAAGAAAAAAGAGCACTGGAGGATGAGGTAAGAGTGGAGACAGAGAGGCAGAGAGGAGGACTTCACAGTCATCCAGGTGCTACAGGTTGAAGGATGGCCTTAGTAACAAAAACACCATGGAAGCTAACCGCTTCCCAACATTTCACAAGAAGACCCACCCCAGGGTCAACAGAACTACAAAGCCTAGTCAGACCCTCAGAGATGGTTCGTTAGTAATTTTTTCACCTTCTCCAAGCTATACACCTTGCAATCACTTTTCTAGTTCAACTCTAGCATGATTCTTCAGATTTCTGGTTTTCTGGATTTCTGGCTCGTGCTGAGATTCCATCCTCCTGCTGATGGCTCCTTGATGTCACCTCATAACTTAGATCACACTTCATGCTTGCCCACTAAATTCTCCCTGGATCCTGACCCACATCGCCTCAGAACTTGGCCTCTGCTGCATTCCCATCCCCTAACCTCACAACACAGAGGTGTGATCCCATCCCTGCTGCCATATTGAAAGGGCACTAATCTGAATTGAGAAGTGTAGTCATAACAAAATACTAGATTTCAAATGATTATTCTCCATAAAAGGAGATAAAATATCTCATTAATAAATTTATGTTGTTTATATGTTGGATGACAAGAATGACCACATTTAGACATATTGACTTAAATAAAATACATTATAATTTAATTTATCTGATTCATTTTACTATTTTAGTGTGACTACTAGAAAATTAAAAATCATGCTTGTGGCTTAAATTTTATTTCTGTTGGATACTTGTTCTCTAGTAGGGTAGGTGGAAGTATCAATTAGCCAGAGTTAGATGTAGCATCAAGTGTCCTGACAAAAGAGTTAAAGATCCAGGACAAAGTTTCAGTGTAATAAAGCACAGATGGACGAATCGAGAAATGGAGGGACTGGACACTTCTCTGGGTTGATCTCATGCCATTGGGGTGCAGGGCTGCTGTGTCTCCCTGGACCTAGGACCTCCAGATGCACGCTCGGACTTCCCGACTAAGACCAGACCCTACTCCTTATGATAGGAGGAGGGTCTCGGTGACACCAAACATATCCAGCTGGGGAGGAAGGAGCTGATACCCCCCAGCAGTAGACATATGTCCCTGCTTCCTGCTCCGTGCTTCTCCAAGTCCTGTGAACCCTAACCAAGAGAAACGACTCCTCTCTCTGAAGCAACGCTTATTTCCTCCAATCAAACACATTCTCAAGGTTGTGTTTCAAACTGGGTAAAACCCAAAAGCAGCTTGATTTGGACCAGAGGCCCCAATGCCCATATCATTGGACAAATCATAAACTTCTTTCTAACTTTGTTTGCTTTCCCGGGTATTGGGAGGTAACAGAATTAATTCCCTGTACTAAGAAACTTTCAAATCCATTTGCAAATACTGGCTTGGTTCTTAAATAGTCCTTGAGAGGTGATGCATAATTAAAGGCTGTTTAGATTTCACTTGAGAAAGAAGCTTCCAAGACACGCAAGAGAGGTGCAGCTGGAGGGGTGTGTTTGCAGATCTTATTAAGCCTTTAAGGCCACCCAGCCACAGTTGGCAATTCCCGAAGTAGGAAGCAGGAAGCTATGATTGGGGGGTAAGGGGAGGTGGTATGCAGGCCTGTGTTGAGGAGCTTCCCAGAAGAGTAGAAAGAAGGGAAGGTATGACTAATTAAGACAGAATGAAAAAAACCACAAGAAAGCCTTGTTCCAGCTCATCCCTGCTGCCATGACTCCAGGGAGAGGCCAGGGACACGGCGAGCTGCTGAGTGTGTGTCCTGCCACGATGGAGCCCCCTGAACTCCACAAAAGAGGTCTCTGTTGCCTCTCCAGTGACCCACTGGCCCTGCTGGCCCTTTCCTGACAGGCCTCTGTCTCTTTTCTTGCCACATCACTAGCCCACAGCTGAGGCTGCTGTGACAAAATAAACGTGATGCGATTGCAATTCTTAACACATCAGCATTTCTAGGCTAGATTCAGTCTCTTTTCCTCCCCACACCCATTACCCTCCAAGGAAGGCCCTGCTTTGCCAAATACACATGGGCTTCTGTGATGGAAAATGAGGGGGTCGTGGAGGAGGTAATAAAGAGGCCTGCGGGGATAAGGACTAGAGGAGGTTATGAAAAGTTTATAATACGAGGAACGAAACTGACCAGAAGGGGAGTGCTGGGAGAAGATCCAATACAAAGAAGTCTCTCTGGGACTCTGCCACAGCATAACCCAGTGTTGGTGGTCAGCGAGGACTGGGGGCCCATTGGGACTTTGGACCTAAGGCATCCACAGCTGAACACCAGATTAGGAATATCAAATTATACGTGGTCTGAAAATGTATTTTCTCCATGACTGCCCAAAGGGTGTACTCCAGGTGAAAAGACAGAGGCAGGAAGCAGAGACTCTCCCTAGGGCCAGAAGAACAAAGAGAAGAGATAAGAATTACTAAAACTTACATATTTAGAGAAACCCCTTGCATGGACACTCAGACTTCTGAATCAAGGGCACCAGCCCATGCTGAGTTTCTGTGGCAAGGGAGGGGTAGTGTGAGGTGCAATGAGTCAGCCACTGCTGCAGGAAGGAACTGCCTCTGCCAGGGTGAAGGAGCATTGCTGAGGTGACATCCTCAAGAGGGAAAGGAGACTGGAAGGAGCTTGATCCCCTTCTCCCCACTCCAGTCCTGTGGTCTCTTTCCAGCACCCCCTCCAGGTCATGCCTAGCATAACAAATCAGCTGGTAAAGCAGGGAGGTGGTCTGCAGAGCCCCAGTTCTCCAGCACCACAGAGCAGAGATAGTGAATGCCTTTAGACTGAGGGACAATTATTTACTAACCGGAACAATACCCTGTAGCAGATGCCTGGTGAGCAATGTCTGAACGAAAGAACTTCTAGAAATGGTAATCAATAGAGTTGAAAAAATAGGTCTTAGAGGCTCAGAAGCATCTAAGCACATTGAGGGGTTGGAAGGGTGGGTTGTTCATGACCTGTCAGTAATTAATAAACAATACTGCACTTTATTTCAGGAACCCCCCAGTTCTCTCTATTGGTACATGTATTCAGCACTGAGGAAATAGGGGAGGGAAGGGGTCTGCCGCAGGAAACAGGAGCTCAGGCTAAGGGAGCTCAGCCCAGGCAGGCTCAAAAAGTCAAAAGCGAGGCAACTTGAGTTTCACACTGAGAAATGGAGCTCAGACAGGCTCAGTTCCAGTGAATTGAAAGAAGCTGGTTTTCAGCCAGCTCTGGTTGAAGACTTGGCCCGTAAAATGCCTCCAAGGCAGAAGATTGGCCATGGGCTAAAATTCTGCCAGCATTGAGCCTCTTAGATTGGCATGTCTGAATGCTCACAAATTGATTCTACAGTTGGGGAGATTCACTCGTTTTGGTTGTGGCACCCAGAGCTTCCAGTGGTTACTCGCTCTCAGGGTCTCTTTTCGTGCCCATATCAAAGACATTGGTCTTAGAGGTGAAGGGGATTAAATGCTCCATCTGAGCTATATGAAGATGCTTATTTCCTGGCTCTGAGGTTTGTGAGAAGAGTCTGAGTCAATTTAGGCACTGGGACACTGGAGCAGGGAGGTCCCGTGGGATAGTTAAGTTCATGGGCCAACCTGGCCAGGTTATGGAGTCCAGTTGCTAGGTCAAGCAAACTGTCCTGATTGTTAGTGTGAGGGCATTCACGGATTAAAATCATCCATAAATTGAGTGCATCCACAGCCAATTACATCCACTATCAACTGAGGAGATTGTCTTTAACAATGAGGGAAGTCTCATCCAATCAGCTGAAGGCTATAAAAGAAGAAGTAATGATTTCAACACTCAGAAAGGAGAATTTCCACCTCAACTTCAGCAAGCCAGCTTCATCTGGGGAATTCATCAGAAACCTTCATCAGAGTTTCCAGCTTGCAGTCTGCCCTATGGAATTTGGACTTGCCAATCCCCATGGTAGCATAAGCCAATTCCTACAATAAATCTCATAATATTTATATAATATACATACATACACATATCTCCTGTGGGTTCTTTTCCCTGGCGAACCCTGACTAATACATCCCTCAAAGTGCTGACAACACTCCCAGTAGGAGAAGGCCACCATGGGAGGGGAGACATGGAATGTACAGAGACGGAATCTGTCATGGGTTTACTCAATGATTGAACATCTCTTTGCAGAGTCCTGAAACATTGTATAGGAGGAAAGAGATGAAGTACAAACATATGAACATAACTGTGTCCCCAGTTTTGCCCCCAGCCCTCAGTCCATGTTCACTCAATTGAATGTCAGCCTGGCCTGCTGCAGTGTCTTCTCCACCCCACCATCCAAGATCAGGGTCACCATGCTGACTAGACTCCTACTTAGGCTTTGTGTTAGAGCATGAAGAGGAAAAAGATAGGGAGGTCCCTAGGGAAAAATGTCAGGGATGTGTTCCAGGAGGCTGTGGAACAAGTCCTGGGGAATAGCTGCAATGAGAAATGGCAAAGTAATGGAAAATAAAAGGGGGCTTTAAAAAGTATTCCCAGAAACCATACTTTCCATTCATGGGCCTTCAGAAGTACAACTGAAGAATGTAAATCGTTTTGAAATTACTTCTGGTTGTATACGTTGTGTTCCTTTAACCACAGCACTTCCTTGGGAATAAAGCACATAGTCATGGCTCCATAAAAGTTATAGAAATCACCTTAAAAAGATTCTCAGAAATATAGAGACTGTTAGAGAGTCCCCTAAGTCTTTGCTATTTCTATGTCCTGCCCAGGCCAGCTCTGAGCTTGATGGCCTTCCACTGTAGTTCTCATAAACTTAGCTTCTTCCCTCTCCTCTTTGTACTTCCACTTGGTCCTCTGTATCTCCAGGTCCCTTGCTCAGTCAGAACATGGAAAGAAACATAGGTTCCCAGCCCTCCCATTCTGTTAACTCCATAGGCCAACCCAGGGGTTCTTCTCTATTTAAGGAATAGAATGCTGGTCTCTGCAGGCATGGATGATATTTTCATCCTTTAGAGTAATGCCATCTATAACTCACATGCATATACATGCAGGAACCCACCCACCTCCACACACAAATACACATGCACATTGTCCTGGACATAGGTTTGGCAAACCAATCAGCACAGAACAGCAAAGAGATTCAGGGTCCACCTTTGTCTCAAGTGTGTCTGTAGCTTCTTTGAGTCCACTACTGGGTGAGTTGACCCCTGACTCTCAGTTGGAACACCAACCCATCTTACAAGAGATGGTTACCCAGGTCCTTCCATGGAATTCTAGTCCTATCCCCTAGAAGGGGGAAGGAGGACTTGGAAAAACGCATCCTTGAAACAATTCTGCCTGTAGGAACAGGTGGTTTCTATGAAACAGGAACAGCAGAGAGGGCAGCAAGCCTTGAAACACAAAGTCCCATCTACAATTCAAGTATCAAGCATAGTTAACCTCATTCCCTGTTGTGTCAGCTGTCAATGCACTGCCTCTCAGCTCCATCATCTTCAGATACTTCAACACCCTCATTCCATCCCACACACTATCATTATTATGTTCCTTGACCTTCTCAATGCAGCAGGCTGTATCTGAACTCCATTCCCATAGTCATACCAAATTTGCACTCTTCAACCACAGCCATCTACTCTTCCAGCCCTCACTTCCATACTCATGAGAACAGATGACTCAGAAAGACAACTGGTCTCTTAGATCCTTAATTTTCTTCCAGTCAACCATTCAGTTCCTAGCCCTGTTTTCTTCCTAATGCAGCTTAATCCTATCACTGACTGACTACCTGAATCTTTCTCTCCCTCTGAACTAGCAGAATTGCCTGGGTTTGAATCCTATCACTAGCACATTCTATATATGTGAACTTGGGAAAATTATTTTACTTCTTTGAGACTTAAGTTTCTGCATCAGTTAAATAAATCAAATGTTAGTTTCAACCTCCTAGAGTTTTTGAGAACATCAAATAAAACAATACACAGAAAGAGCTTACAACTTTATGCCTGGAACCTAGTACGCACTCAATAAATGTCAGATATTATTCTCTCTGTCATTCTACTGCCTTTGTCTACCCAAATCCCAATCCTGATTCAGCGTTACAACACATAGTCAAGGATCCTATACTTGGAAACCTGGGTCCTGCATAAGAATAAGAACAACAACAAAAGCTTTCCATCTCTACAAACTAAAGAAGGGTATTTTGGATTTTCAGCTCCACTGGCCTTATCTGTGGTTAGCTCTCACACTCATTTTCCCTAATTTCTAAACAATAGTTTCATAATACATCCTCAATAAGCCCAACATAAAACGTTTTCTCCAACTTCATTAAGAAAATGGAGGCCATAGACATAATTTCCTTCAACCTATACATTGACCTGGATCCATCAGAGAATTGCCTCCTTCTCTCTAGCCCCTTCCTGTCAAGGCCAAAGGTTCTCCTTGTCCTTCTTATGCATCCTCCAGGACCTCTATCCATCAATTACTCCTTCCTGTTCCTTCGACCACCTTCTCTACCAGGTCTTTTTATTCATTCTACAAATAAGCATGTCCTCATCTGCCCCTGCCAAATAAAAAATCCTGGCCATCATTTTGTTTTCACTTTACTAAGATTTCTCTTCTCTTCTACCCACCTGAATTTCTTCAAAGTGTGTTCTAAATTCATCTGCATTACTATAACTCTGGTTCATCCCTCAGCCTACTACAATCAGACTTCCATTCCCACCACTGAACATATTTCTGTCCTATTCTTACTTCAACTCTCCTATGCATATGGCACTGATGACTCTTCAGTGTCAACTCTGCCCTTGCTGTGGTTTCTGCAACAGCACTCTCCAGGATTTCTTGGTCTCTTTCTGGTTGTTCCTGCTCTGTTGCATATACAGAACCCTCTTCTTCTAATTATCCATTAGCTTTCAGGGTTTCCTAGAATTTCCTCTTTGACTCACTGCTCCTCTTATACTAAATATGCACTCTGGGTGACTTTATCCTCCCATATGATGGTAGATTTCCAAATCTCTAACTCCAGTTTGACTTCTTTCCTAAACCTAAGACTTTTATGGAATATTTGAAATCCTTATTTGGATATCCCAAAGTCCCTCAAACACATGTTCAGCCCTTATCATCTCTCTCCACCTACCCCCATTCCTCAAACTCAATATTCCTTATCCCAACTGTCAGTGATAGTTTATAAATCCATTAGTTTAGTTTAATGCCCATAGTCATTAAACTAAGCTTTTCCTCCTCTTCTGCAACCCACTAAGCTCCACTTTCACTTCTTAAATATCTTCCAAATTCATCTCTTCCTGTCCCTCTCTGCTGCTATAGTTCCAGTTCTCCTCATCTCTTATTGAATATTGCCGCCATCTCCTCATTGACCCACACTTGATCTCGTTCCTCTCAACCCTTCCCTGCACATGGTCTCAGATTGGTTTCAAACACAAATCTAGCCCATTTACCACCCTGCATAAAACTTTCAATGGTTTCTCATTATCAAATAACCAAAACGGAACCTTATCACCTGGCTTCTAAAAAACTCTGAATTTCCTCCTTCCACTCCCCACTTTTTACTATGGTCCACCAAAACCATAGGTATGTAGCTTCCCACAGACTGTACCTTGCACTTACATCTGTGCATTCTCTGCACCCTAACAGATGGAGTGCATCTCCTTTTCCGGGTTCCCTTAGCAACGCTCACATACTGACATTCAATCTGTTACCTTGCATTGTATTGGGGGCAATTCTTTGCTTCCTGGCTCCCTCTCCAGCCTGTGAGCTCCTTGAAGACAGGTACTATATCTTACCTTCTCCTGTATGTCTGGCGCCTGCCCGGCATCTGGCCTAAACCAGGTCTTGAATAAATGATGGTCGAACTAGACTGCACTGCCTGTCTAAGTTGGCCGCTATGCTGCTCATTCTCAGAACTCCCCACACCTGCCTACATCAAACCCTCCTGCAACTACCCTCTTCAAAGGCAGACACATTCCTTCTAGATGAAAGTCTTCTGTCCCACTGTCGCGAGCTCTTTTCCTAACTCTTGTTACACGAGTTTCTACTTCACTCATATGGGTCCGTAAGTTGAAGTTATTTTCTGATTTTAAATAAAATAAAAGTCACCCAACACCCAAAAGTCATCCAAAACGATCTTTGTGTGAAGGAAAGGACACTCGATGGGGAGTCAGGGACTAGAAGAGTTAGAGACGCTGCTATCTGGGGCTGAGGTTCTGCAGAACCTTTGGCAAAGCTCTTCCCCTCCAGGCTCCATCTTCACTCACACAGCGACTGGGTGGGGAAAGCAGCAACTGGGGCTATGCTGCCTGACACGTCAAAGACTCCCTTTGTTTAGGGGCCCCCTGGTATCATTACAAGATGAGGGTGAGATGGTGTCGTGGTTAAAGTGGTCTGAAGCAGGCACAGGTTGCTGGGGTGGCTGCGTGGGGTGGGAAGAAGGACAGACACTGCTCTGTCCTTCCCATCTAAGAATGAACCAGGACAAGGAGGCCATGGGGGGAAAAAAACAACACTGGCTTGAGATTCAGGTTTGGACCTGTTTGCCCTGCTGCTCTTAACTCAGTGGCATTCCTCACTCCCCAGACTTATATTGCTTGAACTTGTTCACTCCTCACTTCCTCTCAGCCAGCTCTTTTCAAATAAATACTTTCCCATAAAGCTTTCACTTTCATCTGCTCTCTTACACATGGACCCAAAGCCAGAAGAGCCGCAGCCCGAAAACCTGCTCCTTGCCCCAAATCCTGTGCAATGCCTTGTGTCTTCTGCAGGAGCCTGGGTGCATTCTGTCCTCCCTACACCAGCTGCCCACGTTCTCCTGGGCTCGGCCCAAATCCCGGGAGAATGGGGGCCTGCCAGCTCTGCGTTCCAACCTCGGAGAGGCTGCAGAAGGGAAGGCAGGCTTGCATTAAAAACAACCTGCAGTGAGTTGATACTTGATAGCAGGAGAGGAAAGAAGTGACTTTCAGTAACTCAGCAACCACTCACTCGTCAGGAGCAGAGCCCTCGGTCTGATCTACGGGGAGTGTGAAATGATTTCTTTCACACTGTTCCTTATTGGAACATTCCCCGTCAACTGCAATCACTCACCCTCCTGGAGAGACCAGCTCAGACAAACAACAAAGAACAGAGAACATGTGGGGTCGCACGGGGGCACACAAACACACGCACACATGCTCAGAAACTCACAAACGCCCAGGTAAGCTTGCACACAGTCCTCACAAGTCTTCAGGCACCCAGACACAGAGGCACTCAGGTGTGCACAGACCCTAAACCAGTGATCAGTCTTTTAAACGCGAGCAGCCCCGGACACGTGGGCGTTCGGGGCAAAACCCGGACACACACGTGTGCCTGGCACTAACGCTCAGCACGCAGAAGCCCGGAGAGACGTGCAGACACTCAGAGGGAGAGAAAAGTGTAGAGATATGCAGAGCCACCTCCATGCCAGACACTCAGACACACACAGAGGCAGTGAGAGGAATTTTAGGAGCGGAGTGGCATGTTAAGTGGGTAGTTTAGTGACGAGCTCTAACTGACAGTAAGGAGAGTGATTAATGGAGACAGGGAACCAGTAGGGCTATTATTGCACTCTTTGGGGTAAGAAATAAGCAGGATTTTGAACTTGGGCCAGCAAGGAATGGATTCTGGGGACATTTCTTGGATTCGATTGAAAGAGCTTCATGAGAAATTCGTGTTCCTCGGGAAAAAGGAGGACTGCCTTTGGGATTCCGCTTTGGAATCAGCAGCAGGCATCACTCACTGGGTAGGACAACACTGGAGGAGGTGGGGGGGGATATAAACAGAAATGCCACCCCCATCCCTTGGTTTTGTAAACTATCTACTGAGAGTTTCCCTAAGTGCCCAGCCTCTGGCCCAAACTTGGGGAGCTGTCACTGTAGCCTGAACCTCAGAGGCCATCCAGAGTCCCTTCCTTGGCATTTGTCTGCTGGAGAAAGGTGAGCACACAGAGGCCAGGTGTGGAGAAAGCAAGGAGCCAGAGGAGCTTTGAAATCCTGCACCGGCTTGGCCCAGGGCCCTCGTTGCCATAACACTTCTGATTAACCATTTCCTCCAAATCTCCTAATTATTTGGACTACCATTAAATGCGGTGGTCCTAAACTTCCTTTTATACCCAAGACCATATGGTACCAAAAAGCTGCTGCTGGGGGCAAATGTCACCCAAAATCAGCTCTTTCCCTAGGATTCTTGGTTAGGGATGAGAATTTGGTTTTTTCCACAGGATCCTGTTTCTGCAACAGTTTTCAGCCTTAAAAGTGTGATAATAGAAGGGCATCTAAGCAAGAACTTAATAAAGACCTAAATGTCACCTGGCAGCATTTACCTCCCAAACAAAGCACCCAAGACCACTCTAGAGCAGGCACGTTGCCCTCTGAACTAGCTGTGATGCCCAAGGTTGGAGGAGAGCCTTGCAAAGGCGGCTGTTAAGCTGGGTATATTTTAATATTAAGTCTTTCCTGTGAAAGATGAGAGGGGGATTGTTATCTCAAAGGCCTATTAAGTGGGCTCTGGGTGTGAATTTAATAGAAACTGGGTCCTGGTGGAGGGAACAAGAAGAGAAGCTCTGAGGGCTTCAGATACACTCAGCTCGCCCCAGGAACTCTCACTGCGGTTTAGTGCCTCCTACCTTCCCCACTTCCACATGCCCCCGTGCTGGGAGTCACAGTGTTCTCAGCACACAGGAATCACAGTGCCAGGACCCTACAATGCTGGTCCTACAGAGGACAGCAGTTATTTCCCAGCTTTGCTTCCAGCCCCCGGGCACCAGGCAAATCCACACAATGGCCTCTTGGGATGGGCGATCCCAGAGCAGGTCAGAGGATAATGCTGGGAGGGCAGGTACTCCTTTCTCCCCCTTTCCCTTCATTAAATCTATTCCCTTCATCCAATCTCTATTAATGACAACAGAGCAAGGAGAAAGAGAGAAAAAGAGAGAGAGAGAGATTTGGGAAGGTTCATGGTGCACAGGTTCAGCCAGAGTTGTAAACAGATATTTTAGAAGACCATGTGATGAGTGCCAACCAGTGTATGTCCAAGAAGACCCCAGAGGAAATAGGAACCACCTTTGCATTTGCAGGGGAGAGGAAGAGTTATTCAGTAGACTTCAGGGAGGCAATGGGAGTCCAGACAGAAGGAGCAAGGTGCCGAGAAGCCCTGGGTAGTGGGGAGCACTAAGGTCTCTGAACATCTGAAGCTTGTGGGTGCTAAAAGGCAATGGGGTGCCGGCTGCCCAGGCCCTGCTGCACTCTGGGAACCGTGCTCCCCCCAACTCCATCCGTGGAGTTTTTGAGGAAGCTGCCACGGTCTCTCCTGATTCTTCTCGTTTAACCAAGCTGGGCCATTGAGACACGTCCCTCGGATTTGGGGACTGGAGATGGAGAGAATCCATTCTTCTTTAATACTGAAGCAACAAGAGACAAAGCTCAAGATTTCAAAGACCAGAGAGGAGCAGACGTGAGCGCTTCAGGGGACCCACCGACAGCACTCAGGGCCTCACCCCTGACCTCCCAGGAGGCACCACAGGAGCCTTCCAATCAAGTCCCATTTTTGAGAAAGCAAACTCCAGCTGGGTTTCTTCTCTTACACCTAAGAGTATTTGAACCACAAGGTTGAGGAGGGGCAGGCATTGGGCATGCGGGAGCCTGAAATGAAGACTCGGACGGGAATGCGAGCTCTAAAATACCACTTGGAGTTCAGACATTAACCTCTGAAAGCAAGTCGGTGAATGTTCCTGAGCCACACACAGATGTGTGCTGTAAACATCAACCACTGCGGCCTCGTGGAGCCTCTTCTGAAACAGGGGGGACCTAGGAAAGCGGACAGGACCGCACGGAGGCTCTTCCAGTAGCATAGCAGACGTAACAGTCAAGACATAACTCAAGGCAATTGCCTCGCGATGCAGAGAAGAGGAAAGATTCTGGAGACATTTCCAAGGCAGAAAGTAAAGGATCAAGTGGAGGATGGAGAATTAATGAGGTAGGAGATGCTGAGACAGTGTCCTAGAGGTCAAGGAATGAGATCACCTTAAGCAAAAGAATCATACTTGGGCGGGCCACGGTGGCTCAGCAGGCAAGAACGCTTGCCTGCCGTGCCCGAGGACCCGGGTTCGATTACCGGTGCCTGCCCATGTTAAAAAAAAAGAATCATACTTGACAATACCCAAAGAAAAGGGCCAAGAGATCAAATGAGCTAAGTAATTGGAATGTGGTGACTGGATTTGGCCTCAGGCCTCAGACAGTGGTGGGTTAAGGAGGAAGCAGGAGGTAAGGAAGTAGAGAAAGTGATGACTCACTATTCTTCAAGTCCTCCCACCAAAAATATTACCTGGCAATATTTTCATCCTATAGTTCCAGCGTCCAATACTGTCATGGTAATTTAACTTGATGGGAGGAAAATTATTCTCTTTTTTGACAACAGTTTAATATCTTCTCCTACTATTTTTAAAAATAAGCTAAATATTTTCTTTCACTCAAAGAAAGATGTGATTTTTTTTTCTCATCAGTCAACAATAACCCTAAGCCAATAACTCTTCTTTCAATGTATATATTTATTGTTTTTATGTTTTGAATAGTTAATACATACACATGATTTTTTTTCCCAAAAAACTCAAAAAGCATAAACGGATATAAGGTAAATCTCTTTCTGCTCCCCTGTTCTATTAAAAACAGCTACCAGCCTCTTGCTGTGACTCTCCAGGTGCGTCTGTACACCCAAGCTTACAGGTATATGTAATTCCCTCTTCTTACAAAGGATGGTATTTATACAGACTGTTCTTTGTCTTGCTTTCC
The DNA here is from genome assembly GCA_004026745.1 of Myrmecophaga tridactyla. Classification (NCBI taxonomy): domain Eukaryota; kingdom Metazoa; phylum Chordata; class Mammalia; order Pilosa; family Myrmecophagidae; genus Myrmecophaga; species Myrmecophaga tridactyla. The sequence goes on from PVIY010029191.1 coordinate 24,483, forward strand.
CCACTTACAATAGCTCTGATATTGCTCCATATCAGTGGTTATACATCTACAAGCTAGATGGTATTTCCTTGGATTGATTTGCCATATTCTATTTCATCAGACCCCTATTGGATTTTTAGGTAGTTTCCATTATTTTGTCGGTATAATCTAGGTTGTAGTGGATTCTCTCCTGAATTTCTCTGGGTATATCTGTAGGACCAATTCCTATCATTGAAATTGCTACGTTAAAGGGAATATGCATTTAAATTTTTGATAGGTATTGTTAGGTTGGAGGAACCCGGAAGGACAATCCAACTGGAGCTGTGGAGGCTGTCTCGCCCCTCCCAACATGGCTTCTGGAGCCGCCCCTTCCTGACACCTGACTTCTGGAACGGATGCACCGCCCCTTCTGACCACCTGACTTCCGGAGAACCACCCCTTCAGGACGTCACCTGACACCCTTGCTTAAAACCCGCCCACGCCATCACCCAGGCTCTGACTCACCTCCCTCCGCCTATGGGTTCCGTGAGCTCAGCCCGGGCCGCAGAAATAAACCCCCCGCTTTAAATTTTCCGGTCTATGGTCCTTCTTTTCACCCTTTCGCCTCCTAAACCTTTCAGGTATGGCCAACTTTCCAGGCTGCTACCAACACTGCATGAGTGACAGTTGCACTATATCCTCACCCAGGGACAGTGTGTTATGAGGCCCTTTGCCCTTTGACATTGCTATGATGATCTGAGAGGCAAGGTCAACATCAGACCTGGGCTGGCTCTGAGGGGAAAGAGACCTCAGAGTCCCATGACCTCGGAAAAGCTATGATAAATGTTGGGTCTGCCTAATCTTCAGGATGTGTTTGCACCTGGACGGTGGGAGTTGTGAGCGACATGTCCATTTCAGGACCCCATGATATAAAAACATAAAAGAGAGTATCAGGTTGGCCCACATACATCTTGGTGCTTGTCCACAGCACCACGCACACCTGGCATGGGTGAGGGGGCAAAAGAAGCTGTCTGCTTATGAAGCTGCTTAGTCTCTCAGTGAGATGAGGCTGAGCAGGCTATATTACCCATCCCCGCGTTCTTTAAATAAGGCCAACAAACCTCAGTCTAAAGCCTGTTGCAGCTTGTGAGTCTGTACAGGTGTATGATGTCATTGTTTAAATTTACATGTATTTTATCATAGTAAAATGTACAGTAAAATGCTCTACTATAAGTTTAAAGGCAACTGTTCTAGTTTGTGAGCTGCCAGAATAGAATATACCAGAAATGGAACAGCTTTTAAAAGGGGAAATTTATTAAGTTGCAATTTTACAATTCTAAGGCCATGATAATGTCCCAATTAAAACAAGTCTATAGAATTGTCCAATTTAAGGCACCAACACGAGGTTACCTTCACTCAAGAAATGCCAATGAAGTTCAGGGTTTCTCTCTCAATTGGAAATGTGTATGGCATACAGGGTGACATCTGCTAGCTTTCTCACCAGGTTTCTTGTTTCATGAAACTCCCCCAGGGGTGTTTTTCTTCTTCATTTCCAAAGGTCTCTGTCTGCATGGGCTCTCGTGGTTCTTTTGGCTCTGCCGTGGCTCTCTTGTATCTCAAGCTTTTTCCAAAATGCTTCCTCTTTTAAAGGATTCCAGTAAACTATTCAAGACCCACCCGGAATGCGTGGGGTCACAGCTCCCTCTAACCCACAGTTAATACCCACAGTTGGGCAGGTCACATCTTCACGGAGATAATCTAATAAAAAGATTCCAAACTATGTTATTGAATAGGGATTAAAAGAAATGTTACTCCCACAAGACTGGATCAGGATTAAAATATAGCTTTTCTAGGGTGCATAATCCTTTCAAGCAAGCACATAAACCCCCCTCCCCCTTTTTTGTGAACTATCTATCATGTACTTAGCCTATTGGGGGAAGGAGGGCAGTTGAGGTTCATATTCTTGTTGATTTGTAAACACTCTTTACATATTAAATAATGTGTCCCTTTTATCATATGTTTTGCAAATGTATTTTCTAGTTTTTCTTTTCTTCTGACTGTGTTTATAAAATAATTCTGTTTCTAGAGAATTATATTCATCTACATTTTCTCTTAAGAGTTCTGGGGTATTTTTATGTCCTTTCAAAAGTTTTTTTTATTTTAAGAATATGAAAGTTTATTTCATTCATCCTCCTCGTTCTCTAATTTTTCCATTTTTAAGTTGTTTCAATACATCTGGAATTCTTATTTTGGTATAAAGAGTATTGTCAAGATCGAACTTCATTTTTTTCCCAGATTATTTCCTATCTGAGCACTTAACTTCCATTATTTTACTACAAGACTCAAATACATGCCTTTTTTCTGAAGTAGCAAGTTGGCTGTCAAAATGCTCAAAATTCCTCCCAGAAACATACAGCAGATTATGCCAGTAGAAAGCTAGAGATAGCTAATGCTCTATTCCACCTTTGTATTAATTATTCCTAAAATACACAATATAGAAAGATTTGTAAAATTTCAACAAAAATTGAACTTGCAATTTAGGTAAACATCTCCCAGATGCTCAGAAGATTCTCCACCATCCAAAAGAAGATAAAAGATTTATGTCCACTCCCCATTACTCCCCACCCCCTGCATACATCTTCTTCAAATAGAAGAGGCTCGAGTTTATCAGAGGGGAAGCCACAAGCAGTGAAGGAACTATTCTCTGAGGGTGCCAGGGATGAATCAGCAGGCCCCCCTCCACATCTGCACCTTTTTTTTTCTAGAGAGTTCTGGAGAGTTTAGTACAACTCTAATTCCCAGCCACATAAGCCAGAGGTATAAATGGGTCTGGGGTTAAAGTTTGGTACCTGTGGTAGCAGAGTCAGCAGTAGGCAGGGCCTGGGTTCTAATGAGCCCTGAGAGTAGGACATGAAGTGTCATAGAGTTGAGGGTGGAAGGGAGAAGAAGGAAGCATGATATCTTCAAATCTGTTTTCTAGAAACAAAGCTGCATTCTGTTCTGATTCATGTTATGCAGGAAGAAATTTCTCTCATAGTAAAAAAAAATAACAAATAAAGGGAACCAAGAGAGTTCTTCGTAGTTCAACAGATTTGCACTAAATTCAACAGATTTGCACTAAGTTCAACATATGTGCACTAAGTTCAACATCAGAAAATGTGTCTGGGGACCGTGCAGGCCAGTCAGACCCCTAGCTTAAGACCTGAGATGACGATTCTAACAGCAGCTCATTAAACGGTGAAGCGAAGTAAATTGATCCATTGACTAATGAGGACCAGACCTGGGAAGACCTTTTACCTTAGAAGTAAAAGCAGAAACTCAGCATTTATACAAAGGTTTTGGTCAGGGACCTGGGTTGCAATGAATGGAAAGCAAGGGTGATTGTCTTAAGTAAAACAGGGAATTCAGACTTAACAGGTGGCTTGGGGATAAGAGTTGAAAGGGGGCAGAAACCAAGCAAATCCAGAAGCCTAAAAAACAGACTCCAGACTGCATCAGTCAGGCTCTTACTTAAAAGTTACAGAAAATGCCTCTGGCTGATTTAAAAGAAAATAAATTTACTAAGAGTGCACATGGGAGCACATGGAATTGCCAGAAAAACAACTGGGCTTAGAATTGGGCAAAGGGAAGAGCTGTAGCCAGAAACCCAGACGAATCCCTCCCACAACACCAGTCAGGATGGCGTGTCCACCTTAGTGGTTGAACGCGGGGGGCCGATGTCCCACCCAGCCCCCAGCCCTATTCCAGGATGCTGCCCCTAGCACCGTTGCTTTCTGCCCCTAGAAATCGGGAATAGCTGCCATCACTGCAGACACCCAGAGAATTCTCTGCTAGCCTGGGTCCTGGTGTCCCTACCCTTAGATTGAAAATTCCAGGCAAGCACTTCTAATTGGCCAACCCATGGTTCCTTCCTTTCTGCAGGGCTGGAGACTGCCTGTCTGAGTTTTCATCTTCCATAATGTGAAATCGTCTCGATCACCAAAAAGACCAGACATTGGGCAGTGAAGAACATGGCGAATGACCACTCTACTAACAGCCTAACATGCCTGGTCCAGCTAGGACATCACTGCTTCTTCTATTGAACACCAACATTGCCAAACTTGGACACCACGTGCTGCTGCTGTTGCCTCTAAAAATGAATCATCTGCATCATTGCATCCTTCCCTGTCCTGTGTAAGAGCCTGGGAAGAAGCATCCAAGGGACCAAGTATAGGTCATACACAAGTCCGGGCTGCTAGAGGAAAGGAAGAAGAGAGCATCTGGACCCTTATAGGCTTCTAAAGAGAAAAGTAATCAATAGATATAGTTACATTAAAAATGAGAATATTAGCATCCAAAGTTCAGCAGACGGAATTATTTTTTTTAATGTTTTAGAAAAATATTTTTTAAACTGCATGCTTTGGTTTCTTGTTTAAATTAAAGAAAATATGAATTCTATAAACTGAAATATCTGGTTAAAGGAAGAACATGAAGGAATTAATATTGCTTTAGACACAGCAGAAAATAAAGTTGATCAAGAAGAGGAAAGCCTCAAAATCCTCTCCCTTAGTGCAGAAAAGAAGAGCAAAGAAATTTAAGAGATGAAAAATATAGGTGCTGTGGAAGGAAAAGTCACATATACATAAGTAATGCACCTGAAAAGGGCCATAATAAATTTAAAATAAGCAATCATAAGAGATATAATACAAGAAAACTTTTTGAACCAATGCAATCCTTCTAAGACCTCAAGTCAAAGCTGCTCTCCAAGAACCAAACACAATTAATGAAAAGGAATAACACATAGATATATCCTGGTGACTTGTAAAATTACAACAATAAGTAAAGAATTGTATAAACTGATGGTACTAAAAAAGGAACAATTATTAAGCTAACCTCACTTTTCTTTGTAGGTACACCAGAGACTGGCTTATCCTTGTAGAAGAACTTGTTATATATTGGAGCTAGTCTAAATAAAAATCAAACTAAGAAATTTAGAAACTATAGTATAAAAAATTGATAGTGAATAATGAAATTACCTAAATACACTAGCCAAAATCTATTTTTAAAGAGGAAATAAAAATTACAGAATCAACAACAATTATTTTAATCTGTGTTTTTAAAGAGCATGATACACAAGGGAAAAAATGTGTTTTTCCTCATATCAAACTTATGAATAAATATAAATACTTTATTTTTGATGCTGATAATTAAGCTATGACTCAGTACTTTTAATTAAATACATTTATTTGCAAAATTCAAACCAAGTTATATAGCAACACAAATCATTACAGGATAAAGAAAAGAGAAAATAAAATGATTCATATAATAAATATTTGCCATGAGAACTATAAGTAGATTTTCAGAAAGATAAAAAAGCTGAAAAAAATATGATTGAACATGAAGTTTTTCATAATAAGTGCAAATCAGTTAAACCACCATTCTAAAACAGAAAGACTACAACTGAGTGCCAAAATGCACGTAGGAGAACAAGATGTTTTCAAGACTCTAAAACAAAATAACACAGAAAGGTTAAAAGTAAAAGATTGTACAAAGACAAACCAGACAACAAAAGTAGAGGCACAGCATTCATATCAAACAACATAAATTCCAAACCAACAAAAATTGCTAAACTGGGCAAATGAAGATCATTTCATTTTTCATAAAAACACACATTACAATGATTAATATTAAGAGAAAAAAGCTTATATACCAAGTAACATGAAATTAAATATATGAAGCAAAAACTATTGGAAGTGAAAAGAGATTCTAAATGAAGCATTCAGTCAGATAATTCAATATAACATTCACAATCTTTAAAAGACAAAATAGCAAAGAAATAAATAAGGATCTAATATAGTGGTTTTCAAACTGTGTCTCAGGAGAGGCTCTGGTAAGATGTATGACATGATTTGCAGAGAAGGCTAAGTTTTGGACCCTACATACTTTGGGACTCCATATGACCTTGCATTTAAAGAAAACAGCCTTGCTGCTCTACAATACAAAGTGTTTGAAAAAGGAATATACCTGTGTTCTCCAAAATATAATCTTTTAATTTCGTGCACATCTTTTGTATCAGACATAAAAAAGATATCATATTTCATCGTGCTGGTTTGAATCTGTTGTGGACCCCAGAAAAGCCTTGTCTTTTAATCCTCATTCAGTATTGCTGGGTGGAATCTTTTTTTATTGTTTCCATGGAGATGTGACCCACCCAATTGTGGGTGGTAACTTTTGATTAGGTGGTTTCCATGGAGATGTGTCTCCACCCATTCAGGGTGGGGTTGCTTACTGGAGCCCTTTAAGAGGGGACCATTTTGGAAAAGCTTTAGAGCCACCAGAGCCCACAGAGCCCACGCAGCCAGAGACCCCCCGGGGAGCTTCATGAAACATGAAGCCAGGAGAGGAAGTTAGCAGACATTGCCATGCACCCTTCAGCTGAGAGAAACTCCGAACTTCATCAACTTTTCTTGAGTGAAGGTAAACCTCTTGTTGGTGCCTTAATTTGGACGATTTTCACAGTCTAGAACTGTGAGCTTGCAACTTAATAAATTCCCCTTTTAAAAGCCATTCTCTTCTCGCCTTCCATGTGGGAGACCCGGGTTTGATTTCCGGACCATGCACCTAAAAGAAAAAGCCATTCTCTTTCTGGTATATCGCATTCCAGCAGCTTACTAACTAAAACAATTAGGTAGTGGTGTGGACTCAAAATTGTATGTGCTTTTATGTTCCATATTAATTATATATATATGTATGTATATCTATGTGTGTACATGTGTGCATATGTGTATATATACAGTTAATTCTCCTTATTTATGGTATTTATATTTATAAAGTCACAGTGAATGTTGATCATATTTTGTCAATCCATCAATGCATAATCTTGCTGTATTGTGTGTTTCTGTTCAAAAGCATCTTACTTTTGCTTCCTCTGTAAATTTGCATGCAAATATCCATGAAAGGACCAAGAATTTTGATTGGGAGCTACAAATAAATTTTAGCGAGTAAGGAAATCTGCAAAGGTGGAATCCACAAATAATGAGGATCAATTATATATGCACATACATATGTATAATTACTGCTGTGTGAACATATTGTTCACATAATAAAACAATTGCAGCGATGAACATGTTTAAAGGATAAGATTTCATTCAAAGTTACAAAAATATTTTACTCTTATTAAAATATTATTACTAGCACAATAACTTCTGTGAAAGCAATGAGGGTGTTGTTTTTTAAAATCTCGGTGACACCAATTCAAAAGTCTGGTTCTAAATTCAGTGTATGTCAATATCTGGCTTTACTCTCTCTCTCTCTCAGTCAGCACGGCAAGCAAACTCACTGCTCTCCCTCTCTCTACGTGGGACATGATTCCCAGGGGTGTGGACCTTCCTGGTAACATGGGACATAAATCCTAGAATGAGCTGGGACTCAGGATCAAGGGATTGAGCAAACCTTCTAGATCAAAAGGAGGACGAGAGAAATGAGACAAAATAAAGCGTCAGTGGCTGAGAGATTTCAAACAGAGTTGAGAGGTTATTCTTACACATTATAAAGATATCCCCTTTTTAGTTTATGGTGTATTAGAGTGGCGGGAGGGAAGTACCTGATAAACTATAGAGCTGTGTTCCAGTAGCCATGTTTCTTGAAGATGATTGTATAATGATGTAGTTTTTGTAATGTGACTGTGTGATCGTGAAAACCTTGTGTCTGATGCTTCTTTTATCTAGGGTATGGACAGATGAGTCAAAAATATGGATAAGAAATAAACAAATAATAGGAAGAACAAAGATTAAAATAAATTGAGTAGATTGAAATATTAGTGGTCAATGAGAGGGAGCAGTAAGGGGTATGGCATGTATGAGTTTTTTCTTTT
>PVIY010029192.1:0-32300 GCA_004026745.1 Myrmecophaga tridactyla
ACTTTCTTATGAAACCTCTAGAGTCTGTGCTTTTCCTATCCTGCCCAGTATGTGGCACTTGTCTGCCTGTGGCTTTCTACCAGAATAAAGTGAAGTGGTGTCTTTAATTTCAGCAGACTCTCTCTGCCAGGGGTGTGGTTGAGACAGAGGTGAGGTTGTAAATTGGCATTAATTGCTTCAGTTTTCCTGTCCTGGAGGCCTGAATTCCTTGAAGGAGGTATTCCACTTGAGCTAGGCCCCACCTTTTTCTTGGGAAAGGTACAGCCTTTAGGGGGTTAACTCCTTTCATCTGACTAGTTACTTTGTCTCTCAGACAATCTTAATTCTGCCCTTGCCTGGAGCAGTTGGAGCCTAGGAAGGCTTCCAATTCTAGCTAATGAGCTGTTAAAGAGTAGGGGGGAAAAAAGCCCTTTCAGAGCCAGATCACTCCTCAGGTTTGTCAATAAGGAGCTTAAGTTGGTGCTGGCTCTGGTACTATCTCCAGGTTCTATGTGCCCCCTTTTTGGGGGGGTCCAGCCCTTTTCCAGTACTTTGTGCTGTCCAACTCAAAAGCCTCCATTTTGGTTTTGCTTTTGCTTTTTCCATCAGCTCTGACCCCTCTCTGCCAGGGGAAAATACTCCTAGTACCTTTAGTGCTTATTCCAGGTTTATCTGTGCCGGGGGACCTATTTTCAGTAATCAGAATTTGTTCATTAATTCCACAATTGGAGCTTGGTTGAGCTAAGCCCTTGCTGCTAGTAAAGTCTCTTTCCTTTCCCCTCAGGAAACCCGCCTGCCATGCCTGTGGGGGAAGGGGCAATGTCCTCTGCTGCTTGGGGGACTTACAGTTCTGTGTGGGGTCTCAGCTGGCCCACCTGGTCCATACTGGTGTACACTATGTGTTGGTCATTGATGTAGCCCTAGCAGCTGTTGTGTACTGTGCCTGGCTATTTACTAGCTGCTCTGGAGGATGAACTTAATTCCACACCTCACTATACTGCCATCTTGCCCCCTGTCAGGTCTCAGAAAAAGAACTTTATAGGCAAAAGAGACTTTTGACCCAAGGGCCCCTCAGCTTCTTTTGCAGAACCAGATGTGGCAGCAGGATCCCCAGGCATGCTGGTGCCGCACCCACCTGAAGAGGCTGCACCCACCTGAAGGTGCCACACCCACCTGAAGGTGCTACACCCATCAGAAGGCACCGCACCCACCTGAAGGTACTGCACCTGTCAGAAGGCACCGGCACCCATCAGAAGAAACAGACATGTGGTCAAGGACTGTTTCTGCCTGATAATCCTCACCGCCCAGTGCGTTTTGCTCTTTAAAAAGCCCCCTCTCAGAAACAGAGCCAGAGCCATTTTCTTTCCTTCCGCTGGCAGGTGTTATGGCTCCCACCTGCTTTCTCCCACCTGCTTTCTCCCTTCAATAAATCTGTTAAGTTTTGACTTGCTGTCCTGCGCAGATTCCTTAATGACTCCAACCCCTCATCCCCACCCCATACACACATACATTATGATTTGACCTTCTACATTAACATTTCTAGTTTTTAATTCTTTCAACTATGGCTTTAATTCTATTAAAGTTTTTTATTTCCCCTTGAAGTTATTCTCTTTTTTTCCCCCACCTCTTACTTTCACCTCATGTTGTTGCTTGTTTAGGCTTTGTGCCTTTTCTACTCGGTCTCTTCTTTCTCTATCATTTTCTGTTCCTGGTTCAATAATTCCTTCTTGTCCTTTACTAAGGATACTAAACAATTTTTAACTTGTTTTTCTGATCCTTTAGAGGAAAACTTTTAAATGAATCTTTATCCATAGAATCATCAGGCTATTACTTTCATACCATTAATCTTAATACTTTTTCCAGATCCTCTGTTGGTTTTGTTCTTTACTCATCCCTTAATCAGAGGTGATGTATCAAAGTTGTTCATTTTCGAGAGATAAAATGTGTGGATATTCCTTGTCCTTAACTTCTATATATCATGTGATGGCCACATCCTTTGTTTGATCTGTACCTTAGAAGGCAATTTTTTCAGAGAGATACCAGTCCTATTTTCAGTTTCCAGATGGCATTCTCTTATGACAATTTTGCTTTATTGAAGTGACATCTTTTCTTCCAATTATTTGTTTTCTTGATACTCCAAACTGATGGAATATGCTAAAACCCAGTTTCCAGGATAAAAAGCTGTAGAAGTTTTTCCTATCTTTGCCAAATGCCAATACTAATCTTCTACCTACTTATTGTACAATTAATTTCCTGAAAGTTGCATTCTCTGGATGGATATAAGAAGATAAGCAGGAAGAAGATCTATAGAGCATTTTTTCTGGCTGCCTGAGACAGCTAAAGTATGTAGTAAAAAGTAAAAATATAAGATGTAAAATATTTCAAGTTCATACTGAATTTGGGCCTTGAATCATGGGGCAGAAGTGGAGGAAAAGGCACGTATTTCTCTTTTTTAGTTTTCACTTAGAATTGTACTTCATGAGATGTCTGGGTAAAATTTCATTTAGTAAGTGGTAGTATATGGGCTAGAACTCAGGTGTCCTGATTCCCAGGTCACTGCGTTCCTGTTATCTTATGCTGTTTTTAATGCTAGGAGTACCCAGCCTTTTTAAAACCAGGGAATTTACATATTTTTTTCTTTTCGGAATCCATGTTTTAAAAGATTTTTTTCATACCAAACTATAGTGTTAAGTAATAATTAATTTCCCCCAGGAACTGATTGATCAAATCTTGGGTGATGTCAACCACAGCTTCTGACAAGTATGAGATAGCCAGAATTATTCCAGGAGTTGATAAAATTCAAAAACAAAGAAAGCAGACACTCTGCCCATTGCAAATTTTATAGGAAATATAAGATTTCCATTAGGTTTTTTGAGACATTGACATTCTATTAGAGCATCCCATTTTAAATACTCTGAGACCCTAGGCATCTGAGAACCTCATGGTCGGGAACTGCCATATCCTCATGAATCTGGAATGCAGATTGGACAAAGGCTGGGTCAGTTAGCATGGAGAGATACTGCTTTCTGTGCCAGCTTACATTTAAGAGATGGTTGTTCTCTCTTTAAGGTAAATTAATACAACATAGGGCATATCAGTCTGATAGCTTATTACAGATTATCAATTAACTGTAGGACAATAATACCATGACTTTATTTTCAGTTTGGCACTTATCTTAAAATATATATACATTTATTATTAAAGATATATGTATACGTGAGTGTGTGTGTACATGCATGCATACACGCTCGGAGAGAACCTCTGAATTAGTTTCAATAAAACCTGTACCACTACAGAGGTACTCATGGAGTGCCTTCAATAAAAAAGTCGCTATATGTTATGAGATAACATTGAACAGACTCCAGACAGCCTCTTATCTCAGCTATACAACAACGTTGGCATAATTCAAGCCTAAAGGAGCAGTCAAACCATTAGGTAACAGTAGCAACAGTAGCCTGTGAGTAGAGTAATAACTCTCCTAGAGGATAAGCCAGGATAGACTTTATTGAATTCAGTTTATTTAGCTGGGATCAGCCCAGATACATATCTCATTTACAAGAAGGTGCTAGCAAGAGGGCAGGTTATTACAAGTACATTTAGAAGATCAGCAATAGAAAATTGAATAAAATCAGAGATCAGGAAGAGAGCAGAAGTGGTTCCTGGCTCAATTTCTTGCCTTGGGTAATTCTATAGCCAAAGCAGCTAAGAAATATAATAATTGCCCTCTTAGACATCTGCAGAGATAAATGGTAGATAAACTCTCTTAAGAATCTGCTGAATTACCTTTACTAACAGGCTTTTTTTTTCTGTTGTGTATAATTAAAGTTCTTTTTGTAATTTAAGTGCATTTTCGTTTCTCTGCTCTTTGGAGAATTCAAATAATTATTCAAACTTTCTTCATAATACTCTAAAATGTGTGACAATAGTTATCACCCCTTACCTTCTCCAGCCCCCCCGACCCAGTTGACCATCTGTAACTCATTGAATTGATGCTATTTTTCTTCCCCTTTAATATTTATTTCTTGGCTTTTCTCTGGACAGTTTGCAAGTGTTGTTGTTTCTCCCTTTCCTTCCTTCACTCTTTTTTTTCTCCTAAGTTTAAATTCAATAAAGGTTTACTTGCTTCTTTCTGTATATGAAGCTTGGTCCTAGGTACTGCTGCAGAGGTGAGTAAATGCATGGGTTCTGCCCACTGGAATAACTCCTGAATCTGGTGGTCTTAATGAAGATCTGTCTGAGATATCAGATGACCAACCAAAAACTTTTGCTTGACCATTCTAGCTGGTGGTTTTGGTGCCAGAGTTCTCCTTTAAGACACAGGACAGTTGTGTCTCATCTGAGTTGTCTTTGAGGTAGAAGTCTTTGCATTGAGGACTATATTTTATTCACTGATAAATATTGATCATTTGGGGATGTGCCTCTCCACTCAGACATCTGCTGACAGCCTTCTTCTCTTGGTTTCATGAAGTGGCTTCCACAACCAGTCCATGCTCAGACCATCACTCTAGCCTTCCACCTTTAAGTTCTATGGGCTTACAGTGCTTTTCAGCATTTACCAGTTGCTTTCACTCACAGGCATGGTTTCTGATGCATCTTGAATAAATGCTCGTGTGTGTGTGTGTGTTGGGGTGGTGTTGGTAGAAAAGAGAACTATTTTCATAAATGGAAGGATGATATTGTGATACATTAGCAGATAATTTTGTGCTTCTGGCATTTCATTTTACCTAAATTTTTTTCTCTTCCTTCCCTCAAGGACTCTAATTCTCTCCAAAAATGCTCCCTTTTTAATAGGACTTTATATGGAAATTGCTTTTCTGGAGGAAACAATCCTAGTTTGCATAATCTAACTACTTTGAATGTTTCATCTTTTCTTTTGTCACATTTAAGATCTTTTTCCTTTCCTAAAGAGCATGCTTTCAAAGCAGAAAATATTCATTAAATGTTTACTCTGTTAGAGGTACTGAGCTTCACACTGTGAAAAATAGAAATAAATTCAAAAAAAGGGTTCTTCTCTCACACAGTCTAGCAAGGGAGACAGGCACAAACATAAACAACTCCAGTATGGGCACAAGCTGTGAGGTGCTTTTGTTGAAAAAAAAAGTGCAATGGGAGTTTAAAGGGCGCAGTTATATGTTTCCATTTTTTAAAAATGAATGTCCATTCACTTTTAAATTCTCAGTTAATTCTCTCTTTTTCTCTCAACAAAGAAAAGAAACTCTAGAAGATTACACAATCTCAAACATATTCCAAAATCCTGTCTCATAGTCCACGTCCACCTGTAATTTTTCTAGGAGAATCTAGTTAAAGTCTTTTCACACCATTTGCACTTCAGGTTGTGTCTGTGTAGAGGGAAGTAGGTGGGAGGGGTAAAAAGTTCTTCTCTGCCTATTATTTCTAATTTGAAGCTTAAAAAAAGAAAGAGTCTGCATCTAATAATGTATCTACCTCTTAAATAGAGGAATAAACTCTGACTTCTCAGGAAAGGATATAGATTAACCCCTGGAAGTCATCAGGTTATATGATCCACATGGCAGATTCTGCTGAATTTACCTTTCAATGACTGCTGTGCCATGACCTGCCATTTCTAAGGTTTGTGGTATGTGGTATGCACTCAAAATTTTAAGGTGTAGAGACTTTTCCTTTTTTTCAGTGTAAGGCAGGGTGACCCAACACCTCGGAAAAAAATCCCCTCTTGTTTGAGAGTTATTGGGCCTTGTTTACAGTGTGTCCCTTTTGTCTGCGGTGCACATACTTCGCATTTTCTTACAGGTGATGGGCTACCTGCCAGTGACATTTCACAGCTCTCAAGCTGCAATTTCTGCAAGAATATAATTCCTTGTCTGCTTTACCGTTTCCCTTTGAGTTTTATGTTTCAACTTCACTCTGTGCAATGCAGCAGTCAGCCCAAATTCAGGCGACTCCCCATTTTTCCTTCCTTTGATGACCTGAAGCTCTTCAAATGGGCAATAGATTGTGTACCAATGCAAAGCGCCAGACATGCCTGTGCAGTGTGGCTAGGAAGGCCCACTGACTGGGAGCAACGTTGTCTTATAATTTTCTGCCTCCTCCCTGTGACAGCCCTCCTGCTGTTCCTTTCCCACCTTTAGAAAAAAGTCCAAGGGAATGAATGGCTTGAAATGAACTAAACTGGTCATTATTGCAGAAAAACTTTATACAGAGTACAGGCAATAATTTGTTTATGTAAACACATATGCTCTCTTGCACAATAACTTATGTTTCATCATTTTTCTCCTCTGCTTGGCAGACAGAATAGTTCTGCCTTCTTGTTCCCACCCTATTACAAACTCATGAAAAGAAGCCTACAGTGCTTCCTTCTGCTTTTTTTTTTAGTTTGTTTGTTGGCTTCGGTCTGGATCCCAGCATAGGTGATGGGTTGGACAGCACTTTTGCTACCAGTGTAGAGGGAGCTTTCATTTGATATTCAGGGCATGTGACTTTCTTACAGGAGTTTGTGGGAAGTGGATTCCATAAAAAAGTAAGACTGCTTTCTTCTAGGTGTCCAGTGGTAATGTTGACTCTATCAGAGTTTAGGGAGACGTTATGGCAGAATTGGTTGCATTCTCTTTATTGAAATATATGAACCTATATGAAAAACCAGCTACTGGAACCCAAGAGTCAATACAAAATTCCCCAAGTTCTGAGTTAAGCCTCCTCATAGGTACTGAGGTTATAGAACCAGCTACATAGCACATCACATCTCTTACATATAGGGATAAACACACCTTATCCTATTTTCCTATACCAATCACATCCAAAATGCATCAAAAATCTACAAGGCAAAACTTTAAGAATGATCCTATATTATTAAAAGTGTTTTGGGAAGAGTGTTTACAAATACAAATAAGCAACTTATCTGGTTATTTTGAATTTGCCAAATGAAGCTTATGCTGTACATTGGAAATCTGTCTTGGGCAAATTTGAACTTTCAGATGAACTCCAAATAAGATCCCTGATTCGCAATGGAAACAGCTGAAGAAATGGAACATTTTATAGTACTTTTGGGCATTTTAATAGTTCTCATCTGCCCTTAATTTCAGAGAGACATAATATATTCTGGGCTAGGGCTTGCAGTTTTTAGTATTATTACTTTCAGTTATTAGTAAAATCATCTCAATGCTTTGAGTGCCAACTAAAACTGAGAAACATCAAAAGCAAAAAGGTCAGCTGAAAAATGAAGTCAGGTCAATTTAGTTCAAACATTTCTATGCCTCTGTTACAGGGAAGGCATTGAATTGAATGGTGGGGAGGATAAAGATGAATAAAAACAAGTACTTTTCTCAAGGAGTTAGGAGTCTAGTTAGGGCTCTACATTGAGATCACAGCATTTCAATCCAATGCAGAATTTGAACAGTATCATTAAAAAGGTACAAGTGAAGTGTTTCTGTGGTTTCAGATTGTAGTAACCCAGGAAACATAAAAGCAGATGAGGAGTTTAAAAAATACTCACTTAAAAGTTATAATTTTTGTAGGATAAATTCTCAGTACCCTTTCAATGTCAATCTGATAACAGCAAGCTTTTATCTCCTATTACCTCACCCATAGTAGATGCTTGGTCATTTTGTTAGGATTTGCAACAATTAATGAGAGCCAAACAAAAAGACTGGTATTTACCTTCTCTTAAGCAACAGTGCCAAATCCATGTAGAGATTTGACTCTTAAAATTGCTTTAAGCACTTATTTTTTTGTGGTTTGAGTTTGAGTTCATCTTTGATTGTATAAAAAGATAAATATTTTAATGAGAAAGATATAGGGCCACAGGTCTTAAGAGATAAAGGGACTATAATCAAATTGATCTAATTCCTTACCTACTCAAATAGGTAAGGTGTTTTTATTCCCCACTTTATGGGCACTCTTCAGAGGTTAAATGAGTCCCCTAAAGTTGTATGTGGTACGAGCACAAGAAGACTAGCTTTCTGGTCCTTTGCTTCCAAGGAGGGGGCTGTTTCACCACCTCTTACAGATGAGAAAATTAAAGCCCAACAAATAAGCCAACTTGTTGCAAGTCAGTAGAAAACCCTCACTTTTTTGTTTTGTTTGTTTATTTTTTGCTTATTAATCCAAACTTCTATCTATAAAGTAATGCTGTTCTTGTAAATCTTCGTTGCCCTCTATTATCATTTTTTATTTGAGATATATACCACATCTGCTGCCAAAAAAAAAAATTTAAATACATTACAACTGCATGCAGAATACAGAATAAGACACACAATGAGGAGAAAAGCTTTTTTTCCTAAATCAGAAAAATAGCAGGCAGCTAGGAGCACTAATTATTCTTCAGAATGGAATTTAGTTTTCAGTTCTTGGCAGATGAGATAAAATTGCAAGCATGTAGGGCTTCATTATTTCCATTGTCTTTAAATTAGGTTCCCAAATTTAATGGGACATTAAAAAAGACAGGAAGTAATTTTAAATAGATCTCATAGGTCAACCTTAAGTTTCGACATTTATAAAGCCGTAGAATTAAGAAATGTAAAGGAACGCATATTCCATGCCTGTGTTTTATAAGGATTAGGGCAGAGAACATTTTTCTGAACCTGCAGACTTCAGTGGAAAACTTTTTTTGTGTGTGTGGGATGGGGTGGTCTTAAGTTTTTCCCTAATTGTTTTTAGATTACTAGTTTGTTTCTAGAAAGAAGATCAGTGCTGTAGCCTTTCAGCCACAAAGTTATGGGTAATGGAGCTAGATATTAATAATAACTGCTTGCATTATGATAATGAAAATGCTTTGAACACGATGACTGCTTGGTAATGTAAGGTATTATGACTCCAACAACTCTTGGCTCCCTTCTCTATTCATTTAAAATTTACACAAGTTTTAATGTCTCAACATCACGATCCTTTTGGTGGGAGAACAAGGCAAACTTTAGTCCCTGATTAAATGCTAAACTCTGCAGCAGGTTAGTTTCCCACTTTCCTTCCACCCCTCACGCTTGCATTCTGCTCTTTGGAAATGTGCCCTGTGTTAATTTCTGGAAATTCAGACTCTTGTGTTTGTTCTTGTTATTTGGCCTGGAGCAAATGGAGCCTTCCTTACTGATCAGCTTTCTTCTTTGGAGATGAACATCTTTCCCTTCCTGTGTGATTGAGTGGCAAAAATTAGACCTGCAAATGCCAAAATGAACAATCCAGAAAACCCACTGTGGTTCTGAATCAGCTTTAAAAATCACCTTCAAATTCACCCGAAACTCTGAATGTAATTGAATGGTTCCCAGAAATATAATAAAAGGGAACCAAAAATTTACAAATCAACCTAATTTTCTTTTTCAGACTTGAAAGTCACAAAATTGAATCATATGGAGCCATAAGGGGAAATTTCTCCCTTTCCATCAATTCTTCTCCCTACCCTTTCTCCCCAGTTCTCATTTTGAAGTGGATTTTTGTGAGATTTGAGTAGAACATTGCTCAGGATTTCCAGAGATTCCTAAATAAAACAGGTCACAAAGAAAGCTTCCTTGAAAGGGAAGCAACAGTGACAGCGAAAGCAGGTCTCTGTTTACCTTCAGCACATACCCATGCTGCTTGTCTCTTGTCTTCTAGTGCACAGCCATGAACAGGACTAGCCAGATTCGAATTCTGCTGCCCTCATGCAGGAATGTGAGATGAGGAGTCTACACTCACCTCATGACTTGGATAATGCCAACTAGGCATGGAACTATGTGACATGGACTTGTATTTATGTAGGAAATGACAATTGGGCCTGAGTCTTAGATACAGGCAGGAAGGTGAAAGAAGAAAGAATGGCACTTAATATTTCTTAGAGCTCTAATTTAGAAAACCTCAGTGTCCTCAATATAATGTTGGGTCCCAGGGATTTTTCTGTAGACTTTAGACAACACAGCAAAAAATCTGGCATATCGCCTGGCACATGGTAGGTATCTGAAGAATGTAAATTATCTTCTCTGCCCCTGTTTCCTTTTCTGTACACCAAAAAGTATAATTTTTATTTACTCCACAGATTAGTCAGTGGTATCTGCTGTTATTTTGTAATCTAAGCAATTTCATAGTTTTTTATTTCTTTTTTAGGACTTACTGAGTATTTTTCTAATTGTAAGGTTGTTATACAGTTCTAGAAACCTCCCCTCAATGCTTCTTACATCCAACTAGTACCTCCCCCAACCCAGGCATAAGTAAAATAAAAAGAATATTTAAAATTATGATGTATTAAGTGCCAACTATATGCAAGGCATTGTACTAGGTGCTTCATATTAGGTATTTCACTTAACCTGCAAAATAGCCTCAAAGGCAAGAATGATTATTTCCCACCTCTGTATAGGGAAGCAGGCTCAGAGAGATCTCATTATTCATAGTATCAAACTGTTGCTGGAGTAGATATTACTCTAACTCCAAAGTCTGTGTCCTTTCCACCCCACCATGATGCTAAGATTGTACTGAAAATCCAGAGATCTTCTCGTTGCCTTACAGCCTAGTCACCACTCCACATTCTGAGGAAACTGAGTCTGCATGCCAAAGATGGTAGAGAACAGTGGAGTGGTGGCCAGCCTTTCCCCAATCCCTGGGGAATGTGCTCCACCCTGTCTGAGGCTGGGGCAGCGGCACTCTTCCTGAACAATGGGGAGGAAAGGCCACTCTCTGTAAACTCACCCTTTCCACGTGCATGGGTAGGTCCACTCTCCTGGCCTGAGGTTTCATGGTTCCAGACTTCAGCTTTCATGGTTTTGCCTTTGAAGTCATTTTTCCTTCAATCTGTCCTTTTTCTGTACCTTTTAGTCCAGACTGGTAATGGTTTGGTTTATACATATGTCTCAAAAACTCAGTTTTACATGTAGAACTCAGGGAGCCAATCATCAGAAATAGGACTTTCCAAAAATGGTATCTGAATAGCAGCTGAATAACTGCTAGATCACTCCCTGCCCCTAGAAAAATTCCTCCAAACCTCGGGTACCCCAAAAATAGAGTCAGCTTACTCTAGTAGGCTGTCATGTTTGTGTAGCGTCTGGTGCACAGTTGCCACCTCACAAATGTGCTGACTTAATAATTTTACAACTTGCAGCTCAGCAGAGCCTATATAGGTTTGGTAGTGTGGCTCTGTGCTGGGAAGCCACACCACCAAACCTATGCTGGGAGGCTTAGGGGAAAGGGGCTCCAGTACATGTATATTTGACAAAATATTGTTACTGAGATAAGTGTAAAGGAAATATTTTTAGCACAGTAGCCCCCAGGACTTCAGATGTTCATTATGCACAGCTTACTGGGTCTTCTTAGTCCCTCATGAGTCATGGCCTTGGCTTGTTGGTGAATATGCTCTGCCTGCTCAGGAGAGGTCCCAGCAGGTTTACTGAACTCCAGGAAAATGACATTTGGGGTTCTTAACCTGTTTTGTTCCATTGTTACCTTTGGCAGTCTCGTGAAACCTACAGACTCCTTATCGTTTGTTGCTGTTGTTTTGTGCTTTTTATATTTTACTTTTTTGCATGGGCAGGCATTGGGAATTGAACCCAGGTCTCTGGCATGACAGGCGAGAACTCTGCCTGCTGAGCCACTGTGGGCTGCCCTGCTTTGTTTTTCAAAATGTAATTCTAATAACATATATACAGCCTAAAATTTCCCCCTTTTAACCACATTCACTTATATAATTCAATGTTGATAATTACATTGACAATGTTGTACTAATATCACCATCATCAGTTATTAAAACTTTACAATCAACCAAAATAGAAACTCTGTACAATTTAAACATTAACTCCCTACTTCCTACCCCCAAACCAGACCCTGGTACATATGTTCTAGACTCTGACCCTGTGAGTTTGCTTATTCTAATTATTTCATATCATCGAGCTCATATAAGACTTGTCTGTTTGCATCTGGCTTATTTCCTTTAACATGATGTCTTCAAAGTTCATCCATATTATCACATGAATCAGAAATGTGTTTCTTTTTAATGATGAATAATATTCCATTGTATTGTATACCACATTTTGTTTATCCATTCATTGGTTGGTGGACACGTGGGTTCTTCTATCTTTTGACAATTGTGACTAATGCCACATTGGTGTGCAAATATCTGTCCAAGTCCCTGTTTTAATTCTTTTTTACCAGAGCATATTGTAATTCTATACTTAGCTTTCTGAGGATCTGCCAAATTGTGCTCTAAACCAACTGCACCATTTTACATTCCCACCAGCAATAGAATGAGTTTTCCTATTTCTCCACACTCTTTCCAACACTTGTAATTTTCTGTTTGTTTAATAATAGCTGTTTTAGTGGGTATAAAATGGCATCTCATTCTGGTTACCCTAATAGCATTTCCCTAACAGCTAACAATGTTGAGCATCTTTTTATGTGCTTTTTAGCTATTTGTATATCTTCCTTGTATAAATGTACATTCAAGTCTTTTACCCATTTGTTAATTGTCTTTTATTGTTGAGTTGTAGAATTTCTTTATATATTTTGGATATTATACCTTTTTCAGACATGTGGTGTGCCAGTTTGAATCTGTGGTGGACACCAGAAAAGACATGTCCTTTAATTCTCATTCAATATTCCTGGCTGGGAGCTTTTTGATTGTCCCAAGGAGATGTGACTCACCCCATTGCGGTGTTAACTTTTGATGAGAGGGAGATGTGACCACCCTAACTGGAATCCTTTAAAAGAGGAAAAAAATTTTGGAGAGAGTCCCTTTTTAGGGCCATGAAAATACAAGAGCCAGAGCTTGTGCAGCCAGAGACCTTTGGAGATGAAGAAGGGAAATGCCCCTGGGGGAGCTTCATGAAACAAGAAGCCTGGAGAGAAAGCAATCAGATGCTGCCATGTTTGCCATAAGACTTTCCAGTTGAGATAGAAACTCTGAAGGTCATCAGCTTCCTTGAACCAAGGTATCTTTTCCTTGGATGCCTTAGATTGGACATTTCTAATAGCCTTACTTTAGTTGGGACATTTTCACAGCCTTAGAACTGTGGCCTAGCAACTTATTAAATTCCTCTTTTTAAAAGCCATTCTGTTTCTGGTATAATACATTCTGGCAGCCAGCAAACTAGAACATGTGGTTTCCAAATATTTTTTTCCTCACTGAGTAGGTTGTCTTCTCACTTTCTTGATAAAGTTGTTTGATGCATAAACATTTTTAGTTTTGAGAAAGTCCCGTTTATCTATTTTGTTCTTTTGTAGCTTGTGCTTTGACTGTAACATCTAAGAAACCATTGCCTAATATAAGATCTTGAAGAAGCTTCCTATGTTTTCTTCTAGGAAGAAAAACTAGGAGTTTTATAGTCTATATAGCTATCCTTGTGCCAGCACTGTGCTGTTTTTACCACTGTAGCTTTGTCATAAATTTTAAAGTCAGGAAGTGTGAGCTCTCCAATTCTGTTCTTCTTTTCCATGATGGTTTTGTCTACTCAGACCCCATACTCTTCAGAAAAATTGATAATTGGATTTTCCATTTCTGCAAGGTAGGCTGTTGGAATTTTTATTGCAATTGCATTGAATTTGTAAATCATTTTGGACAGAATTGACATCTTAACAATATTTAGTCTTCCAATCCATAAATAGGAATATTCTTCCACATATTTAGATGTTTGATTTCTTTTAGCAAAGTTTTATAGTTTTCTTTGTGTAAGTCCTTTACATCCTTGGTTAAATTTATTCCTGGATATTTGATATTTTTAGTAGGTATTGTAAGTGGATTTTTTCTTGATTTCTTCCTCAGATTGCTCATAACTAGTGTATAGTAACACAACTCGTTTTTGCATATCGGACTTGCGTCCTGCCACTTTGCTGAATTCATTTATTAGCTCCAAGTAGCTTTGTTGTAGATATTTTGGGACTTTCTATATATAGAATCTTGCCATCTACAAACAATGAAAGTTCTATCTCTTCTTTTATTGTTAGGGTGACTTTTTAAGCTTTTTCTTGCCTAAAGTTCTGGCTAGAATTTCCACTACAGTGTTGAATAACAATGGTGATAGTGGGCATACTTATCTTGTTCCAGATCTTAGAGGGAAAGCTTTCAATCTTTCACTGTAAGTACAATGTTAGCTATGGGCTTTTCACATATGCCTTTTATCATGTTGAAGAAGTTTCCTTCTATTCCTATCTTACAAAGTGTTTTTTATCTAGAAAGGATGTTGGATTTTGTCAAATGCCTTTGCTGCATTAATTGAGATCTTCATGTGGGTTTTCTCCTTTGATTTGTTAATGCAGTGCATTACATTAATTGATTTCCTTGTGTTGAACCATCCTTGCAAAACGAGGGTAAAACCCAATTGAACATGGTATATAATTCTTTTCATGTGCTCTTGGATTTGATTTGCAAGTGTTTTGTTGAGGATTTTTGCATCTATAGTCATTAGAAAATTGGTCTGTAATTTCTTTTCCTTGTTATATCTTTAGATGGCTTTAGTATTAGACTGATGTTGACTTCATAGGATGTGTTAGATAGTGTTCTCTCTTCTTCAATTTCTTTGGATGAGTTTTAACAGGATTGGTATTAATTCTTCTTGGAATGATTGGTAAATTCACATGTGATGCCATCTGGTACTGGGTTTTTCATCATGGGGAGGTTTTCATTGACTAATTCAATCTCTTCACTTACTATTGGTCCATTTAGTTTCTCTGTTTCTTCTAAAGTCAGTGTAAGTTGTTCATGTGTTTCTAGGAATTTGTCCATTTCATCTAAGTTGTCTAATTTATGGGAATACAGTTGTTCATAGTATCCTCTTATGATCCTTTATATTTCTGGGGGTCAGTAGTAATGTCCCCCCACTCATTTCTGATTTTACTTGCATGTTCTCTCATCTTTTCTTTGTCACTCTAACTAAAGTTTTGTCAATTTTATCGATCTTCTCAAAGGACCAACTTTTGGTTTTATTGATTCTCTCTATTATTTTTTTATTCTCATTTTCATTTATTTATACTCTAATCTTTGTTATGTCTTTCCTTCTACTTGCTTTGGAATAAGTTTGCTGTTCTTTCTCTAGTTCATTCAGATGTGTGGTTAGGTCTTTGATTTTAATTCTTCTTTTTTAATGCAGGCATTTAGGGCCATAAATTTCTCCCTCAGCACTGCCTTCACTGTATCACGTAAGGTTTGATATGTCGTGTTCTCATTTTTATTAGTCTTAAGATATTTACTGATTTCTCTTGCAATTTTTTCTTTGACCATTGATTATTTAAGAATGCATTGCTTGACCTCCACAGGTTCCCCACCTGTTATTGATTTCTGGCTTCATTCCATTATGGTCAGAGAGAGTGCTTCATAAAATTTCAATTATTTAAAATTTCTTGAGACTTGTTTTGTGATCGAACATGGTCTCTTCTGGAGAAGGGTCTGTGTGCACTTCAGAAGAATGTATATCCTACTATTTTTGTCACACAGTATTCTGTATATGTCCATTAGACAATTTAATTGTTCCTAGTTGACCTTCATTCTAGATGTTGTATCCGTTGATGAGAGTGGCTGTGCTGGTTTGAAATTTTTACATACCCCAGAAAACCATGTTCTTTTTCCTAATCCAATCTTGTGGGGGCAGACGTATTGTTTAGGGTGGGACCTTTTGATTAGGTTGTTTCCATGGAGATGTGACCTTTTAATTGGGTGGTTTTCATTGAAATGTGTCTCTGCCCTTTCAAGTTGTGTCTTAATCTGATTACTGAAGTCCTTTAAGAGGAACCATTCTGGTAAAAGCTCAGAGTCAACACAGACAGAGACTTCTGGAGACGCAGAAAGAAAATGCCCCCAGGGAAGTTGTTAGAAACCAGAAGACAAAGGGCCCGCAGATGCCAGTCATGTGATTTCCCTTTTGACAAAAGTTTTCTAAACACCATCAACCATTCTTGAGTCTAGGTATCTTTCCCTGGATACCTTAGTTTGTACATTTTTATAGGCTTAGAACTATAAACTTGTAACATTAAATTCCCTTTATAAAAACCATTCCATTTCTGGTATATCACATTCCAGCAGCTTTTATAAGCTAACACAATGGCCTTTAGAGTAATAACATTGAATGTTAATGGTCTAAACTCCCCAGTCAAAAGACACAGATTGGCAGAATGAATAAAAAGCATGATCCAACCACAAGTTGTTTAAAAGAGACTCGCCTTAGACCCAAAGACCCAAATAAATTGAAAGTGAAAGGTTGGAAAAATATAATCCATGCAAATAGTAAACAAAAAAAGCCTTGAGGTAGCTCTACTAATATGGGACAAAATAGACTTTAAGTCAAAAGCTGTTGCAAGAGAAAAGAAGGATACTATATATTACTAAAAGGGGCAATTCACAAAGAAGAAATAACAATTATAAATACTTATGCACCTAACCATGGTGTCCCAAATTATTTGAGGCAAACACTGGCAAAAATGAAGAGAAAAAGAGATACCTCTACAATAATAGTTGGAAATTTCAATATACCACTGTTTTAGTTTTTTTAATGCTCCCAGATGCAACATACCAGAAATGGGTTGGCTTTTATAAAGGAAATTTATTGTTACAAGTTTACAATTCTAAGGCCATAAAAATGTTCAAAGTTTTCAGCCTACAATATGGAATTAGGATTAAAAGAAATGGCTGCTCCCACAAGATTGGATCAGGACTAAAACATGGCTTTTCTGGAGTACATAATACCTTCAAACCAGCACAGCCATACTTACTTCAGCCATTTTGTCCTTCGGTTTCTATGTCATAACTTTTTTTTTCTCT
Organism: Myrmecophaga tridactyla; assembly: GCA_004026745.1. Taxonomy (NCBI): domain Eukaryota; kingdom Metazoa; phylum Chordata; class Mammalia; order Pilosa; family Myrmecophagidae; genus Myrmecophaga; species Myrmecophaga tridactyla. The sequence continues at coordinate 16,652 of PVIY010029192.1, forward strand.
CTTTTTCTTTATAGCAGCCTCCTTTTCTGTATAGTTGATATTAGTGATGTTTCTGACTGACCCCGTTCTCATTTCTGCTTCTACATATTTAAAAAATACTTTCTTTGTGGTTACTATCTTTACCTATAAACTACTAATTTGAAACCTTAACTTCAATAGCATACACTTTCTATGCTCCCCTATCCATATGTTTCCCCTCCTTATGTTGTTTTTGCTTCATCTTACCCCTTTCTATTTTACATGTCCATTATTAGGAAATATTACTTTTTCTTTTTAAATTGTATTCTGACTCTTGGAAGAATTAATGAGTGCAGTTATATTATGAGGATGCCCTACTATTGGACTTTACTTTCTTTCATTTTTTTTTTTTATGTTGTGCAGGAATCAGGGATCACATATCATTCTTTTCCATGTGAATGTCTCATTATCACAGCACTATTTGTTGAATGTTTTGTTTTGTTTGGAGTGCATGGGCCAGGAATCAAACCCAGATCTCCTGAATGGCAGGCAAGAATTCTACCGCTGAAATACCTGTGCACCCTATTTTTGGATTTTGCATTTACCTTTATTGAATATCTTCATTTCTTCACACTACTCCAAGCTGCTTTCTCCTGTCTTTAACTTAAGCATTTTACATTCTGATAAGTATGTATCTCAGAGTAAGTCTATTAGGGTTTATTCTGTTTATAGTACATTGTTGTTCTTGTATATGTATGTGTATGTCTTTCATAAAAGTTGGGAAATTTCCAGTTATTAGTTCCTCAAATAATCTTTCTTCCCCTTTGTCTTTATCTTCTCTTTCTGGGATACCCATGATGCATATACTTGGATGCTACATGCTGTCTTTCAAGTCCCCGAGACAAAGCTCGTTTTTCTCCTATTCTTTTCTCTATCTGTTCTTTTGACTGTATGATTTCAATTGTCCTGTCTTCTAGTTCACTAATTCTTTCCTCTACCTGTTCAAGTCTGCCATTATTTTTTACTCTCCATTATTGTGTCTTTCATCCCCATAATTTCATAAGTTTTAAACTTTCAAGTTCTTCTTATGTTCATACAATGTCTTCTTAATGTTCTTTAGCTCTACAAAGTTTTATTTTTTTCTTTTGACTGAGCCTTATCTTCCTCTTCCTTAGTGTTGTTTGCAATTTTTGTTGATTTCTAGATATCTGATTATTTTGATGTGTTAACTCTGAAGGTTAGTTTCTTCCTCTTGCCTAGGGTTTTATTGTTGATTGGCTTTGTGATAAGGCTATTCTTTGATACTTGGTCCAACTTATTCTGAACTTTTAGAGTAGCCTGTGCTTAACTGTTCAGTTTTACTCAGCTTTTCTTCACCTAATTCTTTCCCTGGATATGTGGTACAATTTTTAAGTTTGCCTTTTTGTGTGCAATTGTTTTATCTCTAGGAGAAAGCTTCCTTTTTTCTTTTCCTTCTCTGGGGATCCTGATCTATTCTGTTTGCTTTCATGCAGAATTTTCTCCCCAGCTCCTGTGATTTGTTTAAATCATCTCCCTCAGTCAGTGCCCCCCTATCCTTTACTTTTCAATTCTGAAACCTGTCCTCTCTTACGGCAGTTTAGCGCAATCACCCCCCCCCCCTTTTTATTCTGTAAGGATTTTCTGCCTCTCTTCTTCCCCAGGGAGCCAGCTGAGGTCAATTCAGAAAAGTTTATTTTGCACTTAAAACAGACACTGGATTAATGTGTTCACCTCTTACCAACAGTTCTGCTGTATGCCTCTAGTATATTTTTAATCTCCATTATCGCAGTCTCTTTTTTCCCTGGGGTTATAGATAGAGCAGCATTATGATCCTCATCCATGGCAGGAGGGACATAGGCCCTGCTGCCTCTTTGTGACTCTTAAACAGTGTAGGATTGAGTGAGGGGCAGGGGTCCAGACTGGAGAGTCCAGGACATAAATCTCTCCTTATTAGGGTGTTTTCTTTTATTTTCTTTTGATTCAGCAATTGTGGATTCCTTCTCCAGTCTCTATTATAGCCCATAGTTCCAAACAAAGCCTTTTATTAGTTGATTCTGAGGAGAGATTTTTCCAGGGGATGTCTTATCATCAGAATAATGTTTTTATATGCATAAAATAACATACTTAGGATCATACAGGAAGCCAATTATATATACATACAGTTATCAAAATGTTTACAAAGATAAATGTGTGATATTAAAACATGTGTGCTTCTTTAGTAATGCATTAATTAACAAGGTTTAGCAGTGGGTCTAACAGCTACTATAATTCAAATTACTAATGAGCATAAATGGTATATTGAGGTATGTTACAACTGAAAAATGATTTGAAAATTTGTGGTTTCTATACTTAACAATAGAATCAGTGGCAAAGATACTGTAATATTGGCGTGCTGTGTTGTCTACAGTCACATGGAGAGCTATGCTAAATTTCAATTAAAGCTTAACAAAAATAAAGATGCATTTTTTCCCCATCTTGCTTCAATAGACCCCCTAACTTTTGTCTATGGATTACAGATTAAGACTCCTATCAATGTGTGAAAAATGCCTTTAAAAAATCATGTCACCTTTTCTTTCATGCTACATTTTCTTACCTCAATGCCAGTACCTCCTAGAGACATTTGTCCCCAGGTTATGTAATAATGTCTAGGCAATACCTAGATCCATTGCAATGATGTGATAGGGCCAGTCTATGAACATGTAAAATGAGTTATCTCCAAGGCCTAGGAGGGTTATGTAGGGCAGGCCCAGCCAGGGTCAGGCCTGGCCAGGGCCATGTACAAACTCTGTGTCATTTGTGGGGCAGAGGATAGTTCTAGTAGCTCCATGAGACAGAGCAATGCTGTAAACTAGATAGCCAGGCAAAGACTAGTTGTAGGCAAGTTCTAAAAAGGAAGAGAAACCAGGACCCTAATTTGAGCGCAGAGTGGGGCTGCAGGATGCATGTGGGATTCCGCCTGGAGTCCTGTTTCCACCCTTGACTGTGGGCAGACCTTGAACAAGTCAAAAAGTTCTCTGCTTGCTGTTCTTTCCACTGTAAAGTGGCCCTAATACCTGATTATATTGTTGTGATGCACACATACAGTAATATATAAAGAGTGCTGTGTAAACTGTAAACAAATATGTGCACATATTTGTTGTTATTATCTTGTTACAAACTGCCTCAGGTTTGACTTTACTCAAAATGCATCACTGGGCAGCGACTCCACATTGTTGCAGTTTGCAAATTGCAGCAAGTCCCTTGTGGTTTTCTTTTGCTTTGCCTCTCAATGGACGTTGCCTGGATTGGCAGCTCTGCCAAACTGAATGCCTGACTTTATTACCCAGTAAGGTAATAAAAGCCAGTAAAGGTGAACTTTGGTGCTCCTGGAAGCCCCTCAACCCCTGTTTTCTGAGGAAACACCCTTTGACCTTCCATTCCTCTGTCTTTCCTTTCTCTAGCCTCCATCTCTTGGTGCCGGCCCCTCTCCAAAGTCCTGGGATTGGTGATGGCGGGCGGGGAGGACTTTGTAGAAGGCAGTGTAGGTGGGGGAGGGAATGGGGTGGCTGGAGGAGGGGAAGAGAGCATCTCCAATTCTCTCTTCCTCTGTTCTGTGGGTGTGGTTTCCACAGGGATTCAGAGAATAGAGTATTTTGAAGTCATTCAGCTTTGAAGGCTTCCTGTATACTTTTAAACTGCCCATGACATCATTGTGCTGAGCCACTGAGAACAACCGGCGCGGGGGTGGGATGAAATGAACCACATCTACAAAGCGACAAGCACAGGGTAAGCGGGTGAAACAGAAACAGCCTATGTGGATTTTCCCAAACTAAGTGGGAAAGAACTGGCCGGGAGATTTCAAGATGGCCTGAGAGCGCGCGCCGCAGCCCGGGCCCCCGCCCGCCCCCGCGGAGCCGGCTGCTCCTTGTTTTTCCACCGCGTCCTGACCTCTCTCTGTTGCGTGGATCAACAACAGCGGACGCAGTGCACGTCACGTGACTTCCAAACGGCTCCTCCATCCAAGTTCAATAAATTAGCAGCCAAAAATTTTAATCAGATATTTAATCTTTCCTCCCTGTAAGGGAGGTCTGGTGTTTACCATGGCTCTGGGCCAGGTTAATCTCAGAGAAGAAAGATTGCTTGCCGCGTCCTCGGTGCTGGGAAGCCCTGAAGAAGTGACTCTCAGCTATGGAGTCCTTCTCAGCCAGTAGGTTAGCCTTTGTCCCTTGTAACTCCCTGCATTTTGCCCTACGACTCAGCAGTGAATGGACAAGGGTTTCCACGTTTTGTAAACACGCTGGTAGGGAACAACCAGACACTGTCTGATAGGCTGCTCTCTGCCTCATCTTCTCCCTGACCTTTTCTTCCCGCCTCCCTCCTCCTGAAGCCCAGAGTTGTATCTAGGGAAGAGAAAGGCTTAAGGACATTGTGCCAGGAAGCTCCTGTAGCAGCACTTACCTAATTTATGAACAATTAACTGACGTCTATGTTGCTGGCTATGTTTGGAATTTTATTAATTCCTTCAACAAATAATGATTAAGTGCCAGGCACTGTTTTAGGCTGTTGGGACAAATCAAAGAACAAAAGAGACCAAAATCTCTGTCCTGATATACCTTATACTCTAGTGGCGGAAGAGAAATAATAATGAACATAATAAACAAAGATGACAAGGGTTATGAAGAAAAGACATGTACCTGGTAAGGGGTATGTGTGTGTGTGTGTGTGTGTGTGTGTGTGTGTGTGTGTGTATGTGTTTTATAAAATCATTCATTGCTGCATTCTCAGGAGGATCCCTAAGAATACTTCCTCACTGGGTGGTAATAGGGGCCAAGGAGTTGGGGTGAGAAATCAATACCATGATCAAAGTGTGTAACCGGAAGAGAGGAAAAGCAGAGACATTTTGGAGGTCATTATGGGGTGCCCTGCAAGACCAGGCTGCCTGGAATCAGCTGAGAGTGGAAAAGAAAATGAAAAGCCCTGCAGAAGAGGCATGGCAGGAGAGTAGAAGGAAGAGCCTGTGCCTAGCTGGGTAGGGAAGGAACTAGAGAAAGAGGAGTCAAGTTCTACGTGTCTAGGCTTTGAGAATAAATAGATGCTTCTAACCCAAATGTGGAAGTCAAGCGAGGCAGGTTTGGGAAATGAGTTAGATGTCAAGTTTTCAGATACAGATACTAGTCAGGTTCATAAATGGTGATTGATGAAACCTCAGGAGTAATAGAAAAGTAGCAAGTGATACACACACATGATTGCGAGGCAAGAGAAAATACAGAGGAGTGCTGCAACTCAGAAATGATGGAAAAAAGATTTAAATCAGTGCTTCTCAAATTTTGCTCTCATTAGAGCCAGCTAGGGTGATGTCAGCATCTCAATTCCCAGGCTTCACTGCATACCAATTAAACCAGAACCTCTGGGTATGGGGCACAAGTCAGTAGTTCGCTAAGCTCTCCAGGTGATTGCAGTTTGCAGTCAAAGCTAAGAACCAGTGTTTTAAAACAGGAAGAATGGATAATGGCTGCAGGGAGATGAAGACGGATGGTCTCTAGTGTTCCAAATTTTATTTATAAAATCCAAGGATTTGAAGATTCTGTGAGTGTGCATTGCAATGAAGCATGAGTAGAAGATGAATTAAAGAACCAATGAGCAGCACAGGGACCCCTGTGAAGTTAGATAGTGACTGGAGTGGATTGAGTTGCCAGAGTTTGGTGGCCTGCTCCTGTGCATCCAGAGAAAGGTTACAGAGACGATGGAAAGAAGATGATTGCTAGGTAATGTCCGAAAAGATAGTACACAAGGTTGGCCCTGAGCTGGGGGCTGGGAGGGTGGCCAGGGCAGGGCAGGAGGGTGAGGAGATCTTGTTTGCTAGTTAGGGCAATGCTGAAATGCATGCTGTGGGACTCCAGGCTACCAGTGGGGGTAAATGAGGAGACACAAAGGGACTGTGAGAAAAAGAACACAGCATTGATGGGCCAGAGGGAACAATGAGGGCAAACATCAGAGGGAGAAATGGTATTTAAAGATACAGTGAATGCTACTGGAAAATGACTGTGATTCTGATGTGAGGAGATTGTTTCAAATGGCCTCCAAAAGCACTTTTAGCTCTAATGTCTTATGATGTTACCAAGTCTCTAGTGAATAAGTGATTCCCTCTCCATCGAAGGAGTTTCAGGAGATTCTGAATCTGATCTTTAGTTTGGAGATCTCTTCTTGGGGGTGGAGGGGTGTCTAAATATGGCACTAAAGCATACCACTTTAAGGGGGAACATTTTGTTTTGTTTTGTGTTTTGATGAAGTAATAAATGATACAGGCTCAAGAACTGCAATTAAGCAGGCCAATTCTACATCTTGGACAATGGATCTGCAAGTTTGGAATGTTACAATCTCTGCATAGTTTCCTTGTATGAAACATGCAGTTTCTCAATTCTCCTAAACCTTCTCTCCCAGATCTTTGATTGCCACAACCTAAATTTTTTTTGTTCACATGACTTAATGAGGATGATGAATATCACAACAGGTTTGTGGACATTCTTTTACCTTGACATTAAAACAACAGCAGTGATAAAGAGTAGGTTGAGACATAATGGGTCTTCCTCTTCCATGGGATTGCCCCAGACAGAGTAACAAAATCATCCCACACTACTTTCAATTATTGTGAAACTTTGTTCATCATGATTACTTCTAAATACTCCATTATGGAAAAGCATTTACTATGAGTCTTCTTGGTTCGCAGATAGGACATTATCAAATGCACCCTTCTTTCTTAAGTGCCTCTGTTGACACAGGCAAAACAAAGTAAAAGCTAAGTGGCATCTGGAAAAGTTGACCCATGGGGTCAACAAAATGAAAAAAAAACTTGTCTTTACAGCATTAGGTTTTGTTTGGTTGTTTTTTCCCCCCTTTCTCCCCCTATTCCCACTAACCCACCTCACTATCAGTTCTTTGGTTAATTACCTTAGGGTTTTAGTCATTCAGTCATTAAATATTAGCTCTGTTCTGCCAGCTGCTGTGCAAGGCACTGGGAATTTAGCAGATATAGTGCGAGAAATGAGCCTTCCACTTAATGGAGAAAACATTAAATAAGTTGAATTTAACAACCTAATGGAGAAAACGGATATTAACTAATTATACTGAAGGGATGAGGGTTATCATAAGGCAAAAACAGGATATTATGAGAGCTCAGGCAGGTGTATAAAGTCTCAGTTTTATGGGATACCTCTGAAGAAGGGACATATAAATAAGTTATGAACAACAAGTAGATATTAGCCAAGATGTATGAGGTACAAGGCAAATATCCTAAGTCCAGAAAAAATATTTTCAATGGATCAGATATGAGAAAGAGTATGGCATATTTGAAGAAAACTAGAAGCAGTTCAGTAATGCTGTAGCATAAAGTAGAAACTGGGGAATGGTAAAATAATAATAACGTTGGGAGGATAGTTGTGGAGGAAACCATATAGGGCCTGCAGACCTCATTGCAGTTTGGGGCTGATATGATCATATTTGTATTGAGAGAAGCACTCTGACTAAAGTGTGAAGAATGACGGAAAATGTAAAAAATGTAGAGAAGAGACATGCTTCCAGCCATAAGGAAGAAACAAGATCTGGAATTATCATTCCACTGTAAAGAATGGGAAAATAAAGGGAACAACTATTTTCAGATATTGGACAATAAAAAGTACAGGATTGTAAAACCCTGAGAAAAGGGAAATGGAAGATGGAAGCCCTACATCATCGAGGCTTTCTATCTGTAGGCGATACTCAGAATTAGAAGAAGGAAACAGGACCCAAATAGAGTTCAGCAATCTTGCTGAGTTGAGAAGAAAAAGATCAAACTTTGGGGAGGCTGAGGTATCTAAAATTTGGGAGGCAGAGATACCTAAGAGGAGAGCACTATTCAGAAAAAAGTTCCAGAAATCTTCATAGAAGTTCTGTTGAGTCTTTGAACAAATACCAATATAAACATGCACAGGGTAAAAGCCTATGAGGCCAAGTAAGAACAAATCTGAAGGGAAGCACTGTTACTGGAAGCTGTGATACAAAGAATTCCCATAGCTCAAATAGAGCTGAGACTCACTCTAGTTCTCTCTATTCAAAAAAGAAGAGACCTCATTAAATACTTGTGGCATTTAACACAGACCCCTGATGGGTGATTCGTTAGAAGTAAGTTTAAATTGACTCTAGATTAAAACCTACTTTATAGTTACCTTGAAAGAACTAAAGCTAAACCTCAAATGATTAAGCCAATCTATGAATGATTTGTGTGGAGGCAAAAAAAAAAAAAAAAAAAAAAAAAAAAAAAAAAAAAAAAAAAAAAAAAAAAAAAAAAAAAAAAAAAAAAAAAAAAAAAAAAAAAAAAAAAAAAAAAAAAAAAAAAAAAAAAAAAAAAAGCTCTTGAAAACAATAAAACAAAGCAAAACAAAAGAACATATAATTCAAAATGTCCAATAACCAGTAACTTAATAGCAAGGACCCTAGGTTAGTTATTGTAAATATGTTCAAGAGTGTAAAGGAAAACATAACATATAGTAAGGCAAAAAGAAATGGAAGATATATAAAGGCCCTGACTAACCTTCTAGAAATAAAATACAGAATAGCTGTGGTGAATATTTTACTGGATACGATTAACAGCTATCAGCCACTGCAGAAGAAAAAAAAGCAGTGAATCTGAAGATATTCCGATAGACTACATCCAAAATGAAGGAGAGAGAAAGAGAGAGTGGGAGAGAGGGAGGGGGAGGAAGGAGGAAGGCACAGAATACAAGAGGCCTATGGCATAATGTCAAAGGGTGTAAATTATGTGAAATTGAAGTTCAAAGGGAGAAAACTATATTTGAATGCATAATGGTATATATTTTAATATTAATATTTAATGAAAACTATGAATCCATCCAAACGCTCATCAAGCCTTAAGTAGGAAAAACATAAAGAAAATCAAACCAAGGTACAAAATTATTAAATTCTTGAAAAACAGTGATAGAAAATATTTAAGTCATCCAGAGGAAAAAAATACTTTACATACAAAGGAACAAAGGTTAGGAAGTAGAAATTTTTGAAATTTGTAAGCCAGAAGACAATGAAATGATCTTTTAAAGAAAGGAACCATCAAGCTAGAATTCTGTATCCAGAAAAGATATTCTATTAAAACCAAGACAAAATAAAAATGTTTTCAGGTACACAAAAGCCGGTAAAATTTATTGCCAGATATCCTGCATTATAAGAAATGTTAAAAGAAGTTTTTTTAAGTAGAAGGAAAATGATATCAGATGGAAACTTGGAGCCACATAAAGAAATAAAAAGTGCTAGAAATGGTATATATATTTATATACCATTTATATGGGGAAATATACATTTTCTTCATTTTTAAAGTTGTTTTCAAGATGATTAACAAAAGCAAATGTATTGTGGGAATATTATGTTATTGGAAGGAAAATGCATGACAGCAATAGCTTGAATGATGAGGGGAAAGAAAGTGATATATACAATTATATGTGTTTTAGAACATACCTTCAGTGGTATAATATTGTTTGAAGGTATACCATGACAAGTTAAAATTGCATATTGTAGAACTGAGAGCAATCACTGAGAGACTAAAGAGTTATAGATAATAAGTCAACAGAAGATTTAAAATGGAATCCTAAAAAACACTCAATCTTAAAGAAGACATACACAGTGGGAGAAAAAAACAAATAGATTAGAAAACAAAGACTAAGATGACAAAAGTAAGTGGTCTGCATATTCCAATTAAATGTCAGAGACTGTCAGACTGTATAAAGAAGACAAGACTCAACTATATGCTGTATATAAGAAACCCACTGTATATATAAAGGCAAAAAAGGTAGGACAAAAGTGAAAGGATGGAAAATGATATATCAGACAAACAGTAATTAAAGAACAACTGGAATCTATATTAATTTATAGTTGGCTTCAGAACCATCGGTATTACCAGGGAAAAAGAAACATTTCATAACGATAACGTGAGAATTCATCAAGAGGAAACAACCCTAGGGCGGCTGCTGTGGCTCAGCAGGCAGAGCTCCGACCTGCCGTGCTGGAGGTCTGGAGTTCGATCCCTGGTGCCTCCTGCCCATATGCAAATTAAAAAAAAAAAAAAAAAAAAGAGGAAACAACACTAAATGGATATATACCTAATAACATAAGCACATATAATAAAAAAAAAATTGCCAGAACTGGAAAGAGAAATAGACAAATCTATACTTATATTAGGAGATTTCAGTATCCCTCCCTCAACAATCAAAAGAACAAGAAGACAGAAAATCAATAAGGATAGAAAATTTGAACAATACTATCAACGTACTTGACTTAGTTATTTTTCATAGAAAACTTCATTCAACAGCTGTAGAGTATATATCCTTTGCAAGGGTACATTGACCAGTCACCAACATAGACAATATTCTAGATAGAGTTTGGCAAATTATGGCCACATGCAGACAGTATCATCCCAGATGACTTTACTGAATGAGTCTATCAAAAATTTAAGGAACAAACCAGAACAGATTTTAGTTCCGGAGATGGGGTGCTGCTGTGGTTTGCAAATACCAAACATGTTGGAATGACTCTTTAAATGGATAAAGGGAAGATTCTGGAAAAGTTGTGAGGAGTTTGGTAGAGAAAGTCTAAAATGCTTTGAAGAGACTGTTGGTAGAAATGTGCACTCTAAAGATACTTCTGATAAGGCCTTAGAGAGAAATGAGGCAAGTGTTACTGAAAACTGGAAAGAAGGCGATTCTTGTTTTAAAATGGCAGATAATCTGGCAAAGTTGACTAGTGGCTTTGGCTGGAAGGCAGATTTTAAAAGCCATAAACTTGGATATTTAGCAGAAGACATTTCCAAATTAAATGTGGAAAGTGCAGCCTGGTTTCTCCTCACAGCTTATAGTGAAATGCGACAGGAAAGAGATAAACTGAGAACTGAACTCTTGGGTACAAAGAAACCAGAAATTGATGTTCTGTAAAATTCTGAGCTTCCAGGAAAGGAGACCCCAGAGGATAGTGCCCCACATGAGGATTAACCAAATGCAGAACCAGTCAGCCATTTCAGAGAAAGGCAGGATTGGAGATGGAGCTATCCAGGAAGAATTTGTGGAAACTCCTTGCTGTCTGATGACCACGATTCTTGCTTACTGCATAGAAAGCCAATAAGCATTTTGTGGGACCTGTATAAATGGAACCACTGCCAGTCTGGACTGGAAGGCTCAAATAGGGACTGATTGGTGGAAAACTAACTTCAGAAGCAAAACTATGGAAGCTAAAGTCTAAAGTCAAGAAACCTTGGGTCAGGAGAGTGGACCCACCCAAGCACTTGGAGAGAGTGAGTTTGCCCCTGTGGCAGAGGTTCGGGCCTTCCTTCTCATTGCAGTGGAAGAGTTCTGCCACCTCTAGCCTTGGAAGGGGTGGAGCATATTCCTTGGGGATTGGGGAGAACCTGGCTGCCACTACATGGAGGGGTTGAGCATGCCACCCAGAGATGGCAGAGAGCCTGGGTGCAGCCCTAATGCTTGGAGAGGGTGGAGCTGAGAAAAAAGTGGTCTCCCCAATGTGCCCCAAGATTGCATTTGGAGAGAGGCAGACCACTGCATAGGCCCTTGGAAAGGGTGGGACTGCTGCTTTCTAAAACCCTGAAGATAAATGATCCTCAGTCTTTGAAATCTAATGGAGTTTGCCCTGCAGTTTTTTAAAACTGTTTGGGTCTGGTGACCCCTGTGTTCCTTCCAATTTCTCCCTATGGAAATGGAAACATGTATCCTGAGACTGTTCCTCCTTTATATGTTGGCAGCAAATAACTTGTTCTGAGTTTTACAGGTCCAGAACCAGAGGAGAATTTTGCCTCAGCAAAGACTATACCTGTAGCTGACATTGATGAGACTTTGTACTGGTTTTAACCTTGTGTTATATTTTTATTGTTACTGAAATGCTTTAAGGCTTTTGTGATACTGTGGTGGTGTGGATAGATTTTGTATATGGGAAAAGCATGTCCTTTTTAGGGTCCAGAGGGTGAAATGTACTGATTTGAAAGTATTATGTGCCCTAGGAAAGCCATGTTTTAATCCTGATCCAATCTTGTGGGGCATCTCTTTCTTTTAATCCCTATTCAGTACTATAGGCTGGGAACTTGATTAGATTGTCTCCACAGGGATGTGACTCACCCAATTGCGAGTATTAACCTTGATGGAGATGTGACTCCACCCATTCCAGGTGGGTCTTGATTAGTCTATGGAATCCTTTAAAAGAGGAAGCATTTTGGAGAAAGTCAGAGCCTACAGAGATGAGAGAGCCATGAGATGCACAAGAACCACGAGAGCCCACACAACCAGAGACCTTTGGAGATGAAGAAGGAAAATGCCCCCAGGGGAGCTTCAAAAACAAGAAACCTGGAGGAAAGGTAGTAGATGTCACCATATTCATCATGAGCCTTTCCAGTTGAGAGAGAAACCTGAACTTCATCAGCCCTTCTTGAGTGAAGGTAACTTTTTGTTGGTGCTTAATTTGAACATTTTCATAGACTTGCTTTAATTGGGACATTTTCATGGTCTTATGCAACTCAATAAATTCCCCTTTTTTAAAAGCTAAAAAAAAAAAATTTAAGGAACAAATAATAACAATTCTACACAAATTCATTCAGAAAAGAGAGAAGAGGGAACACTTTACAACTAATTCTTGAGGCCAAGTTTATCCTTCTACCAAAACCAAACAAAAGTATTACAAAAAGAGTAAACTAAAAACCAATATACCATGTAGGCATGATTACGGTAATGCTTATAAACTATCTCTTCCTCATCCCGCCAGCTCCGCACCTCTCCAAGTAGAATCTAGCAGTGTAGAAATGATGATACATCATGACCAATTGTGGATTATTCCAGGAATGCAAGGTTGATTTAACATTTAAAAATCTTAAATTTCACCTTATTAACAGAATAAAGAAGAAAAACCATTTGATAATCTTAGATGCAGAAAAAGCGTGTCACAAAATTCAATACCCACTTGTGATAAAAGCTCTCAGCACACTAGGAATAAAAAGAAACTTACTCAACCTGATAGAGTATATGAAAAATGTACACTTAACATCATAATTAATTCTGAAAAACTGAATGCTTTTTATCATTAAGATTGAGAACAAGGTAAGGTTGCCAACTCTCACCATTTCTTCTCAACATTATACTAGAAGTTCTAGGCACTGCAAAAAGGCAAGAGAAGATAAAATAAAAATGCTTACATATTGGAAAGGAAGAAAGAATTCTTTTTTTTATTTTAAAATAATGTGACTGTGCTTGAAGAAAGTCTTAAGGAATCTACAAGCTACTAGAACTAAAAAGTAAGTTTAACAAGATTGGGAATATAAGGTCAGTGTACAAAAGTCAATTGCAATTCTGTGTACTAGCAATGAACAATGTACCAGTTTGAAACTGTTATGTACCCCAGAAAAGGTATGTTTTTTCATCCTAATTCAATATTGTTTGGTGGGAAACTTTGATTAGGTGGTTTCCATGGAGATGTGTCTGTACCCATTCAAGGTGGTTACTGCAGTCCTTTAAGAGGGAACCATTTTGGAAAAAGCTTCAGAGCTGACACAGAGATAAATGTTTGGAGATTCAGAAAGAAAATGCCTCTGGGGAAGCCATTTTGAAATGAGAAGCCAAGAGAGAAAGCTGGCGGACATTGCCATGTACCTTCCCAGCAGACAGAGTAACACCAAATGTCATCGGCCCTTTCTTGAGTCAAGGCATCTTTCTCTGGGTGCCTTAGTTTGGACATTTTTATGGCCTTACAACTGTAGGCTTGTAATTTAGTAAATTCCCTCTATAAAAATCAACCCATTTCTGGTGTATTGCACTTCTGGCAGCATTAAAAAACCCAAACAAACAATTTTAAACTTAAATTTAAAAATGCCATTTACAATAACATCACAAGCCATGAAATAGGGATAAATTTATCAAAATAATTATAGGTTCTTTACAGTGAAAACCAGAAAATATTGCTGGTAGAAATTAAAGACTATCTAAGTAATAGACATACAATGTTCATGGATGGGAAGACTCAATATTTTTAATATATCCAGTCTCTGCAATTTTATCTATAGATTCAACACAATCCCATTTAAAATAGCAGGGTTTATTTTTTTTCTTCATTAGAGAAGTTGTGGGTTTACAGAACAGTCATGCATTAAATACAGGATTGTCATACACCACCCCTCCACTAACACCTTACATTTGTGTGGAACATTTCCTACAATTGATGAGAGCACATTTTTATAATTGTACTATTAATTAAAGTCCATGGTTTAAATTAGGGTTCACTGTGCAGTGCATTTCCATGAACTCTTTTTTAAAATTTTTGTTCTGTTACCATATATACTGTCTAATATTTACCCTTTTAATCACATTCTTATATATATGAATATATGAATATATATATATGAATAAGTATATATCTATATTTCAGTGCTGTTAACTGTACTCAAACTGTTGTGCTACCATCACCACTATCAACTACCAAAACATTTCCATCATTCCAAATAAAAACCCTATACATTTTAAACCTTAACTTCCCATTCCCTATCCCTACTCCATCCTCTGGTAAACTAGATTCCAGATTCTGACTTTATGAGTTTGCTTATTCTAATTGTTTCAAATCAGTGAGATCATACAAATTTGTCCTTTTGTGTCAGACTTATTTCACTCAACCTGATATCTTAAGTTTCATCCATGTTGTTGCATGTATCAGACTTCATTCTTTTTATGACTGAATAAAATTTCATTGTATGTATATACCACACTTTATTTATCCATTCATCAGTCAATGGATGAATGGGTGGTTCCATCTTTTGGCAATTGTGAATAATGCCACTATGAACATTAGTATGCCAATATCTGTTCAGGTCCCTGGTTTCAATCTTTTGAGCATATACTTAGTAGTGGAATTGCTGGGTCATATAGTAGTTCTATACCTTGCTTTCTGAGGAACCACCAAAATGTCTTTCACAACAGATGCACCATTTTACATAGCCACCAATAATGAAGGAGTGTTCCTATTTTCCACCTCTCTCCAACAGTTATTTGTTTTTTTAATAGCAGGCATTCTGATGGGTGTAAGATGGTTCTTATTGTGGTTTTGATTTGGATTTCCCTCATGGTTAATGATGTTAAATTGAAATATTTCTTTGTATTTTATGGTTATTAAATCTTTATTGGATATGTGGTTTCCAAATATTTTCTCCCATTGTGTAGGTTGTTTTACTTTTATGATAAAGTCCTTGGAGGCACAAAAGTTTTTAATGTTGATGAGGTTCTATTTATCTACTTTTTTCTTTTGTTGCTCATTTCCTAGCATTTCCTAACACAAGATCGTGAATATTAAGCAGGGTTCTTTTTTGGTAAACATTTCCAACATGACTCCAAAATTTTAATGGAAATACAAAGGACCTAGAATAGTCAAACCAATTTTTAAAAAGAACCAATGTGGAAGGCATGGGAGGCACGGGAAGTGTGGAGGCACAGAGGTGCGGAGCTGGCGGGACTACACAGATGGCAGCGTGGGATGAGGAAGTAAGCCAGGCCGCGTTCCTTGGGGCGCTACCCTGAACAGTGCAGACCTATGACTGGAGACTAACCCCACAACCCACGGGTGAACCCTGTCACCCACTCCCATTCCCTGCACTCCAGGCACCACCTCCCCACCA
>PVIY010029193.1:0-32306 GCA_004026745.1 Myrmecophaga tridactyla
TTTTTCTGTTGTCTTTTTATTTCTTTTTCTGAATTGATGCAAATGTTCTAAGAAATGACCATGATGATGAATATGCAACTATGTGATGATATTATGAATTACTGATTATATACGTAGAATGGAATGATCATATGTTAAGAATGTTTTTGTTCGTCTGTTGTTAAATTTTTTTAATTAATAAATAAAAAAAAAACCTAAAAAAAAATAAGCCCCAGCTTGATAACCTATGCTCTCAATGTTAGTTCACTTTATTTTTATGTTATAGTTAGTCCGTATGATTGAGGCATGATAATATTTGTCTTTTTGTTCCTGAAATTTCATTTAACATACAGCTCTTAAGGTTCATTCATCTAGTTGCATGCCTCACAACTTCATTCCTTCTTGCACCTGCTCAGTAGTCCACTGTATGTATATACCATAGGTTCCCCTTTCCATTCCTCAGTTGTTGTACCCTTAGGTCACCTCCATTCATTTTGGACCACGAACACAGCTGCCAGAAACACCAGTGTGCAAATGTCCGTTCACCTCCCCACACTCAGTTCCTTCAGATATAAACCGAGCAACGGGGTTTCAGAATCATATGGCAAAA
Organism: Myrmecophaga tridactyla; assembly: GCA_004026745.1. Lineage (NCBI taxonomy): Eukaryota > Metazoa > Chordata > Mammalia > Pilosa > Myrmecophagidae > Myrmecophaga > Myrmecophaga tridactyla. The sequence continues at coordinate 590 of PVIY010029193.1, forward strand.
CCCACCGCTAGCATCCTGTGGAACCACCACACTGCCCTCCAAAGGGCTGCTCATCTCATTTCCCTACTGACAGTGAATAAGTACATTTCTTTCTCAGCATTTTCTCTAGCACTTGTTTCTCTTTGTTCATTTTTAAATAGTTTATTCACACATCATACAATCCAGCCTAAGTGTATAGATATGCCCCCGTACTCTATGTGAAGACATATCCGTTTCTTCTACACAGAATCTACACTTCTTTCCCAATCTCCCTGCCTGTTAACATTTAGTTTTGGTGTAATGCCTTTGTTACATTCAGTGGAAGCATAATTACAGTGTTACTGTTGACCATAGACCCTAATTTATGTTGATTGTACTTTTTCCCGTTACCATCTATTTTGAACACCCTGCAATACTGACATTCCTTTGTTCTTCCTCATGTAAAAACATTTTTAATTTGTACATTTAATCACCACCATGTATACTTTGTGTCTCCCTCTTACAAGAACCCTTGTGATTACATTGGGCTGTCCAGATAATCTAGGATAATCTCCCATCTCAGTATTAACTTAATCACCTCTCTAAAAGTCACCTTTTGCCATGTCAGATAACATAATCACAGGTTTTGGAGATTAGAATGTGGTCATATTTGGGAGGCCTTTATTCAGCCTACCATAATACCTGAACATAACTTCTACCCAGTAGTCTGTCCTGTATCAGTGAATGGCAACTCCATCATCCCTAAAATTTAGCCTACAAACGTTGGTACACATCCTTTAATTTTCTACTTTGCACTGGGTAACAAATGCTGTTGGCGCTGTCTTCGATGTGTGTCTAGAATCTAGTTCTCACCATCTCCACTACTACCAACTGGGCCAAGTCACCATCATCCCTCACTTAGATGATAGCGGTAGCCTTTTAGCTAGTCTCCCTGCTTCTGTTCTTTAGAACAGCACCCAAAGATATCCTTTAATAGCCTAAGCCACATCATGTCATTCCTCTGCTCAAAATGCTTCAAAAGAGTAATGAAAGTGTTCTAAATTTGATCTTGGGGTTAAACCACAACCATCTGAAGACACTGTGAACCAGTGATTGTATACTTCAGATGGTTTCTGTGCTGTGTGAATATATCCCAATAGAATTGCATTAAAAAACAAAAATGAAAAAATAAAACGCTCCAGAAACTTCCTGTCTCACCCATTGTAAAAACCAGAGTTTTTAAAGTCATTGGGAAAGTGTATGTTTGGTGGATATGGAGTGTGTATAAATAAAAAATAAAAATATAGTCTACAAGCCTCAGATGGTTTGCCTCCTAGCCTTGACCTCATCTTCTGCTGTATATTTCCCCCCTCCTTTGCTCACTCTACTCTAGCCAATTTGACCTCCTTTTTTTTTTTTTTGACTTATCAGGGATGCTTCTGTCTCTGGGCATTTGTACTTTGCACTTGCTATGCCCTTTACTTGGACTGTTTATCCCCCAGATAGAACTCCTTTAGGATTTTGCTCATCTGTCACTTTCTCAGTGAGTGTTGAGCCTTTCCTGATTGTACTGTAACATATTCCTGCCTCTTGCTTGCATCTTCCCTTCCCTGTTCTCAATTTTTCTTTATATTACCTATTTAACACTCTCTATATTTTATTATTTGCCTGTCTCCTTCCACTGGAATATAAGCTTCAGGGATTTTTTATTTCTTTTTCACTGTCAACACCTGAAATGGTGCCTGGCACAAAATAGGCACTCAGTAAATATTTGTTAAATGAATAAATTAGCTCTTTTCTAGGAAGCTATAAAAAATATCTGTTTGTGGGAAGGGAAGTAAATATGTTTTCCAAACATGAAGGGTTTCTAGATTTATGCCCAGAAAAATGAAAATTGACTAATACTTTCATCTGTTCAACATATTTAATGTAGATATGACCTAAGAGTTAACACTATTACTTCACATGTGGTTGGTGCTTTAGGGTTAATGTAGCAATTCAGTTGGTTTTACTTAGTGCAAGGGCTTATTATGTGGTGTATGCTCAACAAATGCTTAAGCTGATCTACAGCATTCCAGGGAAGTAAGCAGAAGAGATATTCCTATTTTTAAAAATCAAATTAGTAAACTCAAACTAATCTCTGACTCTGCTAAACTAAAATTCTGCAAAGAGAGAAATTATATTCATTTTGCCTGCTGTTTACAGTACATAGTGTTCAATAAATTTTTATTGGGAAAAAGAATGTTTTAAATTTTTTACTTTATTTTTTTCTTTCTGTTCATTTATTTAAAAATACTTACTGGACATCTGACCAGGCTGGTAAATCAATGGTTAGTAACTCATGAAGCTATCACTCTAGTTGTGTTACATTATCTGATTGCTGTAAAGAAGCTTTGTTGTAAATTTTGAATTAGTGGGGTTAGAAATAAGTATAATTTGGGACTATTTTTCTTTTATTGTTCTTGTGGACCGTAATTTGGCATTATCTCATTATTGGTGGAAGGCTTTGAAAAGAGGTAAGGAGATGCATTGTTAGGAACTTCTAGAACCTACAAAACAATGTTGACTGTGGGAAACCTACAAATGATGCCAGCCTCTTTCACCAGTCTTCTATAAGGAGATGATAGTGTGTGTAAAATGATTTTTCTTCTCCCTCTTCAAGACCTTTTATCCTACTAGAAGAGCAAGCCAGCCTTACAAAAAAAAAGTTTGAATCACTTATATTAGTTTATGTCACTATTTTTCAAAGAAGAAAGTTAAATTTATTGACATTAAATTTCTGTTGTTTCTAGGTTTTTGTTGTTTATACATTTGTTTATAATGTACTTAAACATAAAATTCTGAATTTTATTTCTGTAAACGATGAAATCTACACATATATTTAATGTTAGCAGTTTAGATTGTGGTACAATCATGCTATGAAGATGTAATGGCAAGGCATTATATACCCAGCATTTTTTCTTTTGAAATGAATGATTAATGACTGGATCTCCATGATACTTAATATACATGAGTTAGGATTTTTTTTTAGAAGTGGATTAAAAACTCTCAGATTAATTCAGATTGGTTTAATAGTATTTGTTATTTGTACATCAGCTCTTCTGACACAAAATATGTAAATTAAATTGACTTCTTGTTAGTCACTGTTCTGAATCCTTGTCCCCTCTCTGCCTTTCCAAAGGTAATAACTTTTACCAATCTGTTAAAAATATATTTCATTGGTTCATATTTTAGTTAACTTTTATTACTGAGGTACAGTTCACATAACCTAAAATAAATGTAAAATTTAGTGTTTTTAGTATACTCAAATATATGTGTAATAATCATTAACATGCATTTCTAGGATATTTTCAACACCCCAAAGAAAAGCACCATACCCGTTAGGCAGTCATTCCTCATCCTCCCCAGCCTTTGACACAACCACTAATCTATTTCGTGTCCCTATTAATTTGTCTATTCTAGATATTTCCTATAAATGGAAGAATACAGTATGTCACTGTGCTGATCTGAATCTGTGGTGGACCCCAGAAAAGCCATGCCCTTTGATCCTCATTCAGTATTGCTGGGTGGGAGCATTTTGATTGTTTCCATGAAGATGTGACCCACCCAATTGTGGGTGGTAACTTTTGATTAGATGATTTCCACGGAGGTGTGTCTCCATCCACTGAAGGTGGAGTTGCTTGCTGGAATCCTTTAAAAGAGGAAACATTTTGGAGAGAGTCCCTTTTGGTAGAGCCACGAGAAAGCGAGCAGATGCCGCCATGTTTGCCATGTGCCCTTCCAGCTGAGAGAGAATCGTTGAACGTCGTCGGCCTTCTTGAACCAAGGTATCTTTCTCCAGATGCCTTTGATTGGACATTTCTATAGACTTGTTGTAATTGGTACATTTTCGCAGCCTTAGAACTGTAAACTAGTAACTTATTTAATAAGAATAAATTCTTATTAAAAGTCATTCTGTTTCTGGTATATTGCATTCTGGCATTAGCAGACTAGAACAGTCACCTTTTGTGCTTGACTTTTTTCATTTGTCATAACTCTTTCAAGTTCATTCATGTTATAATATCTATCAGTTCTTTATTTTTTTTTGTGGCTAAATAATATTTCATTGTATGGATATATATACCACATTTTGTTTATCCATTTGTCAGTGGATGTCCATTTCTGTTGTTCTGACCTTTTGGCTATTATGAATGATGCTATTATAAACAAGTGTGTATAAACTTTTTTGTAAACATCTGTTTTCATTTCTCTTTGTGTATGATTTAGTGTCAGGTTCCAGCTTAAGGAGTGGTCACTCTAGTCCAGTAGTGAATTGAAAGCAAGTATGAGGAGGAACTGCTGGTAGAGTGGTCATCTTTAATCATTCCCCTCCGCTTTGCTCTAATGCTTACATAGCAGTAGTCCCTTATATACTAAATTACACAAAAGTGGTATTATTCTTCCAACAGGTGACATCATTTGTGGGATACGTGATTAGACACATGTACGTTACATCATTGGTTATGCAAGCTATGCTGTATCATGTTCCCCTGGAACTTATGAAGGCCATCTTAAATTTTACATTTTTTTTTTTAATTTTTTTTGTTTTTTTTACATGGGCAGGCACCGGGAAGCGAACCCGGAAGGGTCCTCGGGCATGGCAGGCAAGCACTCTTGCCTGCTAAGCCACCGTGGCCTGCCCATGAAGGCCATCTTAGCAGGCTGTTTATAATGAGTAATGTTTCCGGGCCCCACACTAGGAATGTAATTGGTGGGTCATATGATATAGTCATTCTAGTGGGTGTGAAGAGCTATCTTATTGTGGGTTGATTTGCATGTTCTTTGCTTACTTCTTTTTTTTAAAAGGGGAATTTATTAAGTGGCAAGTTTACAGTTCTAAAGCTGTGAAAATGTCAAATTAAGGCAAGGCTATAAAAATATCCAAATTAAGGTGTCCAGAGAAATATGCCTTGGTTCAAGAAGACCAGTGATGTTTGAGATTCCTATCTTAGCTGGAAGGGCACATGGCCTTGTCTGCTAGCTTTCTCTTTAGGCTTCTTCAACGGCTTCCCCAGGGGCTGATTTCTTTATGCATCTCCAATGATCCCTGGCTGTGTGGGTTCTGGTGGCTCTGATGGCTCTCTGCTCTAAAGCTTTTTCCAAAATGATTCCTCTTAAAGGGCTCCAGGAAGCAACCCCACCTTAAATGGGTGGAGACACATCTCCATGGAAACCATCTAATCAAATGTTACCCCCCACCCCGCAGTTGGGTGGATCACATCTCCATGGAAACAATTAAAAAGCTCCCACCCAGCAATATTGAATGAGTATTAAAGAACTTGGCTTTTCTGAGGCACACGACAGATTCAAACTGGCACAGGGGATATATCCAAAATATAATATCTAGAGTGCTTACACCTGAATAATAAGAAGACAAGCAACCTAATAAAAACATGGGCAAAAGATTTGACTTTGTTTGCTTTTTTTTTTTTTTACATGGGCAGGCACCGGAAATCGAACCCAGGTCCTCTGGCATGGCAGGCAAGCATTCTTGCCTGCTGAGCCACTGTGGCCTGCCCTGACTTTGCTTTCTTCTTAATTGGTTTATTTTGTGTTTTTGAGTTGTGAGAGTTCTTTGTGTAATACAGGTTTCTTGTCACACTTGCAGATATATTCTCCCATTCTGTGGATTGTCATTCACTTTCTTATTTTATAGTGTCATTTGATATACAAAAGTTTTTAATTTTGATGAAGTCAAACTTATTTTTTTCTTTTATTACTGTGCTTTTGGTGTCATATTTAAGAAACTCGAGCTTAATTTAAGGTCACAAGATTTATAGCTATTTTTATTGTAGGAGTTTTATCTCTTATATTTAGGTTGTTGATCTATTTTGAGTTAATTTTTGAATGTGTTGTTATGTAGACATCCACATTCATTTCTCTTGCATGTGTATATCCAGTTGTCTCAGCACCATTTTTTGAAGACTGTTATTTCCCTAATGAATGCTCTTGGCACCCTTGTTGAAAATCAACTGATGGTAGATGCATGGGTTTGTTTCTGGCCACTCAGTTCTAGTCTATTGAACTATATGGCTATCCTTATTCCAATACCACACAGTTTTGATTACTATAGCTTTTGTAGTAAGTTTGAAATTGGGAAGTGTGAGTCCTCCAAAGTTTTTCTTCTGAGTTTTAGGAACCAACTTGTTACGTTTTGCAAAAACGGCAAATGAGATTTTTTTTTTTTTTTTTTGCATGGGCAGGCACTGGAATCGAACTGGGTCTCTGCATGTCAGGCAAGAACTCTTCCTGCTGAGCCACTGTGGCCCACCATTTTTTTTTTTTTTAATTTGAAAGCAGTCACTGTTTATTAAACTGACCAGATTACCAAATTATCATAGTAGACACCTTAGTTCATCCTTCAAGTCTATGGGTCTTGTCTTCCCTATTTCCAGCATCTCCCTTCTACAAAGTGGGGAGATTTCTCTCCACCTTGGGGAGAAGATAATTTGAAGACCCACAGGAAGTTGTTTGCTTCTATGAAGCATTTCCCAACTGTATGGAACTCATTAGTCAAATACTCCATGCTGATATTGCCATATTTACCATGAGCTCTTGCAGTCAAAGAGTTATCTGTCAAGGCAATTTGCTTCTTGATTTTTCTTAATCAGTTATAGATTACTTCATGCCCTGAATTCAGGTTTGGGTACCTGTGCTGGTTAGAAAGGATTTATGTACCCTAGAAAAGCCATGTTTTAATCCTAACCCCATTTTGTGAAGAGAGCTGTTTCTTCTAATCCCTATTCAGTACTGTATGTTGAAAACTTTAATTAGATTATCTCCATGGAGATGTGACTCAATCAAGTGTGTGTATTAAGCTTGATTAGGTGGAGATATGTTGCCACCCATTCCAAGTGGGTCTTGATTACTTTATTGGAATCCTTTAAAAGAGGAAGCTTTTTTAGAATTCTTGAGATTCTGAGAGAGCAGAGAATGACGACAGAATGCCACGGAACCACAAAGCAGAGAATCCTCCAGCCAGTGACTTTTGGAGATGAAGAGGAAAAATGCCTCCCAGGGAGCTTCCTGAAGCAGGAAGCCTGGAGAGGAAGCTAGCAGATGCCAAGTATGCCACGTGCCTTTTCAGATGAGAGAGAAACCCTGATGTGTTTGCCATGTGCCTTTTCACTTGAGAGAGAAACCTAGAACTTCATCGGCTTTCTTGAATCAAGGTATCATTCCCTTGATTCAAGGGATCATTCCCTTCATCCAAGGTATCATTCCCTTGGATGCCTTTGGTTGGACATTTCTATAGACTTGCTTTAATTAGAACATTTTCATAACCTTAGAACTGTAAACTTGTAACTTTATTAAATTACTCTTTTTAAAAAGCCATTCCATTTCTGGTATATTGCATTCCAGCAGCTACCAACTACAACAGGTACCCCAAAGTGTTGAGCTTAACAGAGCTGCTACTGAAGATCTGGCAAAAGTGAAGAAGCTGTAACATCCTTTGGACCTTTGGGTTGACATCAGGATCCTGATCCTGATGACAAATGGCAGTTTGGGTTGTACATGTACATTACAAGTTGCCAGCTTTTCTCCCATCCTAGCCATTCGAATCTTGGTTCTGTGCATCTATCTGCCTATATTCCTTGTGATAGTGCTTAGTTTTTTCGTAGATAAGCATCCTTGTATTATGAAGCATCTTTTTGTTAACTATCTCTTCTTTCTCAGGCACTTGATAATCAGTTCTCTAAAATTCTCACTTTTTTCTTAAGTGCTTCTGGCACAGCAGGAACCTTCTTTTTCTTCTCTTTGACTCCCTCCATGCTTTCAGCTGAATTCATTATTACGTATAGGAACTTTGATGTGCATTTTTCAGGATTTTCTGTATATATGATCATGTCATTTGCAAGTAGGAAATGTTTTACTTCCTTCCCAGTTGGGTGACTTTTATTTCTTTTCTTTTCTTTCTTTCTTTTGCCAAATTTCTTTGTCTAAAGCTTACAGTACAATGTTGAGTAAAAGTGACAGTGCACATCCTTGTCTTGTTCCTGGTCTTAGAGGGAAAGCTTTCAGTCTTTCACCATTAAGTTTGGTAGTAGCTGTGGGTTTTTCATATATGCCCTTTATTATGTTGAGAAAATTTCCTCTGTTCCTGGTGTTCTAAGTTTTTAATCAAGAAGGGGTGCTATATTTTGTCAAATGCCTTTTCTGCGTTCATTGAGATGAATCATTCATTTTGTTTCTTTTTTTTCTTTATTCTGAAAATGGGTGTGTTACAGTAATTGATTTTATTATGTTGAACCACCCTTGTATACCAGGGATAAATCCCATTTGATCATGGTGTGCTCTTGGGCTTGGTTTGCTAGTATTTGGTTGAGGAATTTTGTGTTTTATTTATAAGAGATATTGGACTGTAATTTTCTTTGCTTGTGGTATCTATTTCTAGCTTTTTACATGAGAGTGATATTGACCTTGTAGAATGATTAGAGAGTGTACCTGCCTCTTCAGTTTTTTAAAAGAGCTCCATCAGGATTGGTGTTAAGTTTTCTTGGAATGTTTGGCAAAATTCCCTGTGAAGCCATCTGGTCCTGGCCTTTTTTTTTTTTTTTTAAATTGGGAGATTTATGATTACTGATTAAAATTCTTTACTCATTTGTTGAGATCTTTATTTTTCTTTAGTCGGTAGAGGTAGTTTGTGTGTTTCTAGGAATTTGTTCATTTCACAGAGGTTGTCTAATTTGTTGGTGTACATTGTTCATAATATCCTTTTATAGTCCTTTTGTTTCTGTGGTGTTAGTGGTAAGGCCCCCTTAATATTTCTGGTTTTAATTATTTGTGTCCTCTCTCTTTTAGTTTAGCTAAAGGTTTGTCAATTTTATTGATCTTTTCAAAGAACCAGCTTTTGGTTTTGTTGATTCTGTTTTTTTTTCCTGTTTAATTTATCTCTGCTCTAATTTTTTTATTAAAAATTTTTTTTTTCTCCTCCAATTTTTGTTACTTCCTTCCTTTTACTCCCTTTGGGTTTAGCTTGTTCTTCCATTTCTATTTCTTCCAGTTTTGAGTTAGGTTTCTGATCTGAAATTTTTCTTTTTTTAATGTAAAGCTTTTATAACTATAAATTTCCCTCTTAACACTGCCTTTGCTGTGTCCCATAAATTTTAATATATTATGTTTTCATTTTAATTCATCTCAAGATATTTCCTAATTTCCCTTGTAATTTTCCTTTTTAACCCATTGGTTGTTTAAGTGTGTTGCCTAATTTTCACACTTTGCAACTTTTCCATTTTTCCCTAGTTATTGATTTCTTGCTTCATTCCACTGTGGTTGGAGAAGACACATTGTATGATTTCAGTATTTTTTAAATTTATTGAGACTTGTTTTGTGACCTAAGATGTGTCTCTTTGGGAGAATGATCCATGTGTACTTGAGAATTTCTGTTGTTGCTGGGTGAAGTGCTCTATATTTGTTTGTTATGTCTAGTTGATTTAGAGTATCTTTCAAATCTATTTTTTTTTGTTTATCTTCTGACAAGATGTTCTACTCATTATTGAAAGTATTGTATTAAAGTCTCCTACTATAAATGTAGAACTGTCAAATTCTCTCTTCAAATCTGTCAGTATTGGCTTCATACATTTTGGCGCTCTGCTATTAGGTTCATATATATTTATAACTGTTATGTCATCTTGTTGAATTATTCCCTTTATCAGGATATAATGACCATCTGTGTCCCTGTGTCCCTTTTACTGTTTTTGAGGTAAACTCTATTTTATCTGATATTAATATAGCTACCCCAGCTTCCTTGTTCCTACTTACATGATATATTTTTTCCCATCCTTTACTTTCAACCTACTTAAAACTTTAGAGTTAACTCTCTTGCAGACAGCGTATAGTAGGGTCATGTTTTTTATCCATTCTCCCAATCTGCCTTTTGACTGTAGATTTAATCTGGTTTGATATCAACTTGACTTCAATAGCATATACACACACTTTTCCTATACCTTGTCTCCCTACCTATTTTGCACTTATTACCAATTATATCTTTGTACAAAGATTTGCATTTGCATTTTAGCACCTGTGGGAAGTAAGAAGTGAAGTTACATACTAAATAATACAATATAATAGTATTGGTGTTTATAATTACCCAAATAGTTACCTATACCAGAGGTCTTTTGTTCTTTATGGCCATTTGAACCAGTATCTAGTGTTCTTTCTTTTCAGCCTGTAGAACTCCCTTTAGCATTGCTTGCAGGGTAGTTCTAGTGGTGATGAACCCTTTTGGCTTATCTTTATCTGCGAATGTCTTAATCTCTCCCTCATATTTTTAAAGAAAGTGTTGCTAGATATAAAATTTTTGGTTGGCAGTTGTTTTCTTTCAGCATTTTAAGTATTTCAACCCACTGTCTTCTTGCCTCCTAGCTTTCTGATGAGAAATCAGCACTCAATCTAATTGGGACTCTGTTGTACATAATCCACTGCTTTTCTCATGTAGCTTTCAGAACACTCTCCTTGTCCTTTGCACTTAACAGTTTGATCAGTGTGTGATTGGGTGTATTTTTCTTCATGTTTATCCTATTTTGTCTTCTCTGGGTTTCTTGGTTGTGCGTATTCATGCCTTTTGCTAAGTTTGGGACTTTCTTGTCATTATTTCTTTGAATAGTCCTTCTGTCCCTTTCTCTCTTCTCCTGCTTATATTGGTATTCTTGATGGTATCTGTTTTAGTTTGCTAAGGCAACTGGAATGCAATATACCAGAGATATATTGCATGCTCATCTGTCCTGCATACAATGCACTAAGTCTTTCCATGTACAAAATGCATTCATTTCATCACAATATCACAAAAGCCCTAAATCATTTCAATAACAATACAAATACAATACCAACTCAAAAATAGTACAGAGTCTCATTAAAGTCTGTTACAGGCATGGTCTGCCCTAAAGAAAAATTTCCTCTGGTTGTGGACCTCTGAACTCAGAGCAGGGTATCTGCTTCCAGTATACAAAGGGACAGTCATAGGATAAATGATCCCATTGCCATAGGAAGAAATTGGAAGGACAACAGGGGTGACCGGACTTAAACAATTCTGAAAAAATGCAAGGCAAACGCCATTAAATTTCAAGTCTGAGAGTCATTTGTCCTCAGGGCTTTAGAAAGTGGCAATCCCATCCTTTCCAAGGGCCTATGCAGTGACCTTGTTCTCTCCAAACACTGGGGTGAGGGTTGCGACATTGGGAAACATTGGGGAGACCACCTTTTCCTTGGCTCCACTCTCCTCAAACATCTGGGTGTCATTTGGATTCTGTGCCATCTCTGGGGCACATGCTCAACCCCTTCAGAACAGCGGTGGCAGCCAGGCTATCCCCAATCCCCAGGGAATGTTTGCCCCCATCTCCAGGGCATGGAGCACCAGAACTCTTCCTGAACATCAAGGAGGAAGGCCACCCATCTGCCTCCCGAGCAAACTCATCCTCTCCACACTCACAGGTGGATCCACTTTCATGATCTGAGATTTTTTGGTTTCAGACCTTAGCTTCCATGGTGCTGCCTCTGAGGTTATTTTTCCTTCTTTCTGTCCAATTTTTGTTCTTTCTGGTCCAGACCAACAGTGGTTCCATTTGTATAGTTCTCACAAAAAATATTGACTTGGCCTGTAGCATACAGGAATCAAAGCCATTAGACTATAGGACTTTCCAGAAGTTCTTTCTGGATAACTCCATCTCCAATCCTGGCTTGTTCTGTAATGTCTGACTGGTTTCATGTTTGGTTAAATCCTCACAGGGACACTTTTGTCTGGGGTCTCACTCTCTGAAAGCCCAGAATTTTCCAGGCCATCAATTTCTGGTTTCTTTGTACCAAAAATTCAGTTCTTAGGTTATCCTTTTCTTGTCACATTTTACTATAAGCTCGAGGAGAAACGAGGCTGCATTTTCCACATTTCATTGGAGATTTCCTCAGCCAAGTATCCCAGATCATCACATTCAAATTCTCCTGTCCATCCAGCACCATGATTCAATTTTGCTAAATTCTCTGCCACCTTAAAACAAGGGTTGCCTTTCCTCTAATCTGCAATGACACATTCCTCATTTCTCTCCAAGGCCTCAGTGGAATATCTTTGGAGTCCATATTTCCATCAACAGTCTCTTCAAAGTACTCTACACTTTCTCTATCAAGCTTCTCACAATTCTCCCCAAATCTTCCCCTTACCATTTTAAAAGCCATTTCAACATATTTGGTATTTGCAAACACAGCAGCACCCCACTCCTCTAGTACCAAAATCTGTTTTAGTTTGCTAAGGCTGATGGAATGCAATATACCAGAGATGCAGTGGTTTTTAGAAAGGGGATTTCTTTAGTTACAAATGTACAGTTCCTCAAAGGAAAGGCAGCTGACTTTCCTCTGTGTATCTCTGTCACATGGGAAGGCACATGGTGGTGTCTCCTGGCCTTCTCTCCTGGTTTCTGGGTTTCCCTGGGGCTTTTCTTTTCTGCATCTTCAAATGTGAGTCTGTGTCAGTGCTGAACCATGCAGATCTCTTCTGACTCTTTTTAAGCCCCCGGCTAATTAAATTAGACATCACTTCTTGCTGAAGACACTCCCCTTAGCCAACGGCAGATACGTGAATTTCACATGCTGATGATTTAAGTCCACAGCAACAAAACAACTGGACACCATCAACTGGCCAAGCTGACACTAACTACTACAGTGTCCCAGAGATATCTTGGGATGTTTTCTCTTTTTATAATTCTTTGTTTCTTTCTGCTCCTTAGCCTAGCTCATTTCAGTTGTTTTGTCTTCGAGTTTACTGATTCTTTCCTCTGCCAGCTCCGATCTGCTGTTGAAACCCTCCTGGGAATTTTCATTTCAGTTATTGTGGTCTTCAACTGCAGTAATTGTTTGGTTCCTTTTTTAAAAATTTTCATCTCTTTTCTAAGACTCTTATATTTCTCATTTTGTGTTTATCTGCTATCCTTTAGTTCTTTCTCTGTATTTTCCTTCATCTCCTTGAGCATATTGAAGTTCATTTTTTAAAAAAGTCTTTGGTTGGTATGTGCACATGGTGTTTTCTGGATTCTCATCCTGTTTCTTTCCATAGGCCACCATTTCCTGTTTGGTTTTGTTTTTCTTTCTTATAGTCTTTTGTTGTGCACTGTATATTTTAATATTTTAAAATGTTAACTCTGGGATTTATTCCCTAAGATGTCTCTTTCTTGATATTGTATCTAGCTGGTTATTAGAGATTTTCTTGAGTGTTAACCCTCCTATCAGGAAGGTCTGCCCAAGATGAATGCAAAGTGCTGAGTCTTCCCTATCTTTTCGTGGCCTGTATCTTGACTTGTTCTTGCTATTTTCTAGGAGTTTCCCTGAGTACAAGAATTAGAATGCCCACTCCAAGTCCCAGGAAACACACCTTTTCCCTCTCCAGGGTGTTTAAAGCAGTAAGCCTTTACCCCAGGCCATCCACCTCAAAATTTTTTTTTTTTTAAAGCCCTTTCACCTTGTCTCAGCCTGCTTTTATCTCGAGTGCAAATTCTGGAAGGGAGGGTGTGCACCTGAGAGGAGTTTCCCAAGTCAGTCTTTCACAGCTGGAACTGGGCCAGATACCTATAAGAGGGCACAGACTGACTCCAAACTGCCCTGGAGAGGAAACGAGGAAGGGGCCAGGAAGGGTTCCAGGAGCTTCTTCCATGGCTCCCCAAGCACAGCATCTTTTTTTTTTTTTTTTAGCGTAGCATCTTTAAATGTCTTCTGTGGCCTTGCCTGGGGCAGGCTGGAACAATTGCCACCATAGATGTTTCTAATCAAAAGCTTTCTTCAGAAATTGTCTTGTGCCCACCCTGGATCTTGGGGAAGTAGATTTTTAAGTCCTTTTTTTAGGTATCAGCAAACTATACTAGGGATCGGAACCCATTGTGGGCTATAGTGAGAGTGGAGGATGGGCACCAGTGATCACCCCCTGGAGACACAATTTATTGCATTTTATCATAGTTTGTCAGCTTCTTCCTCCCACTGTTCCTTGGATGCTTTATAATGTTCTACTGGACTCTGTAGTTTCAAAATAGTTGATTTAGACAATTCCTGCCTGCTTAATTGTTTTGGGGGGAGGCACAAATTCATAGAACCTCCTACTCTACCATCTTCCCATACTCCTCTCTTATTGTGTGTGTGTATGTGTGTGCATTTTTTTTTTTTTTTGACATGGGCAGGCACCGGGAATCAAACCCGGGTCTCTGGCATGGCAGGCGAGAACTCTGCCTGCTGAGCCACTGTGGCCCGCCCTCTTATAGTATATTTTAAAATGTAGTTATTTAAAAAATAGTTTTAGTTTGATAGAATCTTTGTCAGAAATAGAACGGCAGTAGAAGGATCAGAAGAGCTTTTATACTTACCACTCACTACAGAATATCCTTCACATTCTGTCTGTCATTTTTTGGAGGTGAGGACGCATCTGAGATGTTTTATAATGCAAATGAAGAAAGGAGAGCATCTTCAAATGTGAAGAAAAGGTTTTTAAAACTTTTGTCTGATTTTTAAAAGCAAGATTTATGTCATATTCTTACTAGTCATTTTCGTTCCTATTCTCAAATAGGTATTCTTATAGAACTTGTGATTTGTCACTTTCTAGATAAGCGTAAGTCCAATCTAAAATGACCTACTTGTGGCAAAGAACCATGACATTTTGTAGCTGAAAATGACTTTGCAATCCAGTCTTTCCAGTGTAACTTTTAACTTGAGAGTATAAATAACTTATTCAAGGACAAATTAAATAATAGCATAGCTAGGATATGACCCTAACTATCCTGATTCCCAGCCTTATCCTTTTTTGTTAGTCATACTGTCTTCTAGAACCCTTACTTAGGCTTTAATGATAGTTTCCCTCAAGCAGCCAATCACAATTTCTGCAGATAATGAGGTAATCTTTTGTCAATTTCAGAAAGACTAATCTATGATCAATTGTTTTATTTCCAAAGTAACATCTTTTTTTTTCTGGCTGTCCCTTAACACTTTTGTTGTGGAGGTAAATATCAAGTTTATCAGCTTTAATTGTTTCTAGTTAGCGTCTATGTAGGTTGTCCAGGAAGATGACATGGCAGTTTAACTTGTTATATGTGTGATTGAGAACTGAAGCCAGTATAATTTAAATTACTAGAAGTAACAATTTTAAGTGTTTAGGATTCTTTGGTTTCAGAAACCAAAGTGGAAAAAACTTAGGCAATAAGAATGTGAACATATTAGTCATTAACTATACCATGTGAAGGAGCAGGAATGACTAATATCAAGGACTTAAATGCCTTTAGATCCCTGTGTCTCATTTCTGCTTTTTCTGCATGTTGGCTTCATCCTTTCAGATCTGTATACTCCATGCACTTTGGGACATCCTTATATGTGTTTCAGACCTTATATGTTATTAGCTTTGAGACCAAAGGAAAAGGCATTTAACTCTTAAACTGTCAGTTTGAAACATCCAGGGGAAGGCTCTTGGCCATGATCTTATCCCTTGGACAAAATCACTGTGACATAAGGTGAGTAAAAGTATTGGAATTGGATTGGGGTTGATCAAACCCTTGGGCGTAGAAGGAATGCTGCTGACATAAAAATGTGATCTGTTATGATAAATTAAATAAAGATTTCCATAAGGATCACCATCAGTCTTTTTTACATGTCTTTATATTTCTCTCATTTTCCTATTAACCTATACCTCTTCTCATTCCCAAGTTAATAGATGGATTTTCGTTGATTACATTTTCATTGGACCTTCTCTAAGTGACATCTTAATTTTTTCAATAAAAATGTCTCCAAAATTTCATTGCTAGATGGAAATTCCTCTTGGAAAGGTTCTCATAGCCAGTTTACCTCATTTATAATTGTTTTCCAATAATTTATAAACCATAGGGAGTTTTATTTCTGTTTTAACTACCTGGTTCTTTATGTGTCTCTGAGTGTTGAATTGTGTGTGTGTTTGTGTTTGGGAACATGGGGACAGACATCTTCCTACCTTGGTACTTCTAAAACTCTATCCGCTGGAAAATTTTAGAATATTCAGTCTTCAGTTTCTTTCAAATTTTTTAAATCTACAAAGATCCCCAATCCATACTTTGCTTGATCTGGAAAGATTAAGATTTTTTTATCTGTTATAGCTAGAACAGTATACAGTTTATATTCTAAACAAAACTTAAATATGTTTTGGCAATATCTTTTAGGTATATAAAGGTGGATATTTAGAAATTGAAACAGTTTGTATTTCAGGTACTCATAAATTTGCTATGCAGTCTGTTTTGTGATAGAATTTTATAAACTTTTATGTTTTTGAATGTGTTGTATTTCCACATAAGGTCATGAATGATGAAGGTTCTAATTTGTAATGTGGATAAGGAATTCTTTGAACAGAAGATGAAGTTTAGGGTGGAGAAGAATATTTGATTTAGAGTTTTGAGAGGCTGGAATGGGAAAATGGGATATGATGATGGGAAGCAAATATAGTGGTTTGGGAGCTATAAGTGTAAGGTGAGAAAAATTAAAAGACTGTAGGTGATGAAGGATAGAGATGGTAATCATAGGAAGTAGGAACAGTCCAAAGGAGCAGTTTGGCAAGAGAGGCAAGAAGAATTTAGGTACCAGGAGTGATCTGATTTAAGACTAACAAGTGAAGTTTACTAATGATTGGTAGAATCGGGACTGAGGATAAAGCCTAGGTGAAATATAATAGATGGTGATGAGAAGCCAGCAGGTAGCAAAGAAAGTTTACTTGGAAAACAAGAGCTATTATATTAGTTGGACATTTAGGAGCAGGGCTTTCCAAAATCAGGAAACTTCTGAGTTTTGAAGTTGAATGTTGAATCAACACAAAGGCTTAGTCTCTTTCGGCTTTACCCTGTTGCTAATATCATTTATGAAATCAAGAAAGACCAAAATCAAGATAACTACTTCAAGGATGGTTTGTATTTTATTAGTTAGTATTAATACATTACTCAGGAGAAATGTATCCTCAACGTGGGCTGTAGATTCAGAGATGCAGCACCTAATAGCTGTAAGTCAGCTGTGTTCCCTGGAATATATTCTCTTAAAGAGAGAGCTGAACATCTATTTCTTTGTTCACCAAATCAACCCATGCGGAAATAGTATTTTCCAATAAATCTGGTAGAAATTTTCCAGAGAAGATTCTCATTGGCCTGGCTTAAATCAATGCCATTACCTAAATCAGTCAATGTCCAAGGAGGTGGTGTAGTTTTTTTTTTTTCTTGAGAAGTTGTGGGTTTACAGAACAATCATGCATAAAATCCAGGATTCCTGTGCAACATCCCACCACCAACACCTTGTACTGGTGTGGCACATTTGTTACAACTGATGATTGTACATTTTTATAATTGGGGATTAGTGTACTTTTGGTAGGCTTCTGTCATGTGTCCATCCCTGTGGCCATGGGTAAGGTGGAGGAGGAATGGAAGTCAGTCCACACAGGCAGAATTCCACACATGAAAATAGGATTCTTTTACTAGAAGAGTAGTAATGGATGCTGAACAATAAACAAATAATGTTCTGTGCAATACTGCTTTGCTGCACCAAATTTTTAAGGCAGGAGACAGTGTAGAAGACAACAGAATGCTGAAACATAAAGGAAAGCAGAATAAAAATCCTAAAGCAAACAAAGACAGAGCCTGTTGTGTTGCATGGTAATAAAAAACAGACAAGGAATAAATCTATTTTCAGCTAGACAGTCTTTTATTACTGCTTTAAAAAATGTAAGCTCTTTGCAAACACAGGAATTTAATAGGGGCATTAACACAGACATTCCCCTCCTTTCATTTAGATTGAATTATGTGCTATGTTTTATAGCTATTTTCATTTATTATGTGAGAGTACCCTTTTGCAAAGCTATGTTTGTGCTAAGCTAGTGGGTAAAGAAATTTTGAGTGATTCCATTGCAGTGGTTGAGAAGGCCAGTGAAGAATTTTTGCTACCTTTTGGTCCTGCATGAATCCTAAGGAAATGTCGCTAAAAATATTTTCGGTTGGTTAGAGGAAACATTTCTAATGAGTTCTATTATTAGATCAGTTTGGAAAGAAGGGAGCTTCAGTTGATTGGCATTATAATACTTTTCCACTTTATTTGTATGCTGGATTCTGAATGATGTCATTGCTATGATCCTGATTATGGTGGCAGTAGCCCAACTAGTCCAGTTCCATAGTTGCAGCAAAGAATAACTCTTTTTTTTTACATGGAAATATGTTACTTCTATTGTTTAGAAATTATTTTTCGAAATATTTTTAAAAATGTATTTTTATTGAGAAATAACCACACACAGTCCAACCATATCATGTAACCAGTGGCTCACAATAGCATCACATGGTTGTGTATTCTTCACCATGATCATTTAAAAAAATATTTTTGACACATCTTTTTGCACACATGCAATCAGTACATGGTGTATAATTAGTGGTTTGTAATATGATTACATAGTTGTGTATTCTTTACCATGATCATTTTTACAATATTTGTATCACTCCAGAAAAAGAAAGAAGAAGAAGGTAAAAGAACTCATACATCCCGTACCTCTTACCCGCTTCTCATTGACCCACAGTATTTCAGTCTACCCAATTTTTACCCTGTATCTTTCCCTATTATTTGTTTATTTTTTATCCTTATTTATTATCATTATTTTTTTACTCATCTGTCCATACCCTGGATAAAGGGAGCATCAGACACAAGGTTTTCATAATCACACAGTCAGCACTATAATGGCTATATAGTTACAGCGTCTTCTTCAAGAATCAAGGCTACTGGAATACAGTTCAACAGCTTCAAGTACTTTTTTTTATCCACCCTAATACACCATAAACTAAAAAGGGATATATGTTTGATGTGTTTGTTTGAAATATCTCAGCCACTGAGACTTTGTCTCATTTCTCCCTTCCCCCTTTTGGTCAAGAAGCCTTTCTCATTCCCATGATGCCAGATCCTGGCTCATCCCCAGGAATCAAGTCCCACATTGCCAGGAGATTTACACCTCTGGGAATCATGTCCCATGAATGGGGAGGGCATTAGTTCATCTACCAATTTGGCTTAGAGAGAGAGAGGCCACATCTGAGCAACAAAAGAGGTTCTCTGAGGGTGACTCTTAGGCATAATTTTAAGTAAGCTTAGTTTCTCCTTTGCAGGAATAAGCATAGGGGCAAACTGCAAGATTCAGGGCACAGCCTATCAAATTGGTTGTCCCTACTGCTTGCAAAAGTATCAGGAATTCCCCAGGTGGAGAAGTTGAATATTTCTTCCCTTCTCCCCAGTCCACAGAGAGAACTTTGCAAATACTTTTTTATTCTCTGCCCAAATCACTCTAGGATATATCAGGGCATTACTCTAACCTGTGTAGACCAACAAGATATCATGCCCTACTCAAGATTCCATATAATTATGGTGTTCAAGCAAACTAACTGTATACATTAAACCAGATAATGTCCTACCCAAAATATAAATTTTGCACCAAATAAACATCTCTCCTTTTGGTCTTGCACAGAGTTTGAAGTTTGAAAATATGGGCCATATCATTTTTTATCCGGTATTCTGATTTACCTTAATCCTATCCAGATCAGCTTCATTTGTATCTCTAGATGAAGTCTAGTCACTTTTTCAGCTTTTTAAACAGTTGCTTAATGGGGTAATGCCAACTTTCAAAGCTTCATCTGAGTCTCAGGTATCGCATAAATACCCGAAGTTTCAGGAAACGACCAGGTTATATACAAATAGCTCAGTATCTCAGAATTTAGAAATATCAGTTACAACTCTTAAATATATGTGAAAGAGTAACTCTTGTGCTAAAAACAAGTGAGTGAGAATAAGATAATATGGCATCCAGAATGTGGTCTTGTTTTCTTCTAAGCATGAGGTATTTTTAATTGAGGGTTACATAACATTAGAAAATGTGGAGACATATGGGAACAAAATTAAAATTATCTGTATAATTTATCCAGATAAAAACTCGAACTCTTATTTCCTTCTGACTACTAATATATAATACATAATTTTCTTCTAATGTCTAATAATAAATAATATGCAATTTTTTTTTTTTTTAACATGGGCAGGCACCGGGAATCAAACCCGGGTCCTCGGGCATGGCAGGCAAGCATTCTTACCTGCTGAGCCACTGTGGCCCCATAATATGCAATTTTATATGCATTTATCATAATACTGTAAACTATATGCATATCATTTACATAGTTGAGATACAGTAAAATCCCTCCATAATGATGCAGATAGATTTAAAAATTAAATTGGGGTTGTCTGCTAGCAGAGGGGCTGATATTTCACTCCCAGTTTGAGACTTACTAATCTGCAGAAATATTTGAGCTGTGAAGAATAGAGTTCTTGGTAGAACCTGACCTTGGTCTGAATTAGGGGTGGCATAAGATTGGGTATGAAAACTTTTGCCTGTCTTCCTCTGAGAAAAATCTAGAGGTTAAAGCCAGCTGGGGCAGAGCAAAGACAGAAAGCTGTAATGTGAGGTCTCTCAATTTCCAGAGTTTAAAGGGACAAAAATGCTGATTTTTTCCCCCTCATCGACTAGGTAGACATAACAGATGGTACGTGGGAGAGGCATCTTAAAAGAATCTTGCCCAAGGAAACTACCTGCCTTGGGTGAGGTGTCCCTATCAGAGAGAAACCGTGTAATTTGTGCCTTTGTTTAACCTAAGATGAAAGTGTGGGATGTCAGTCAGAAAATGCATCACCTATGTTAAGGAGGTCCCTGTAGAAAGCTAAGGAAGTTGTAAAGTGGTTTATGGGAGAGGGGGCCAAGATTTGGTATCTACATAGGGCATTGATATCGGAATACTACAGAATAGTCATGTAAGGTTTTTTCCTCTTAATTGCCCTCCTTGCTTTTATCTACTGTACTTTTTTGATCCTGGAGGCATGAACTTAGAAGCAGGTTAGTAAAATGGAGAGGAAGGATAGAAGAGCAAGGTAGAAGAATAATGAAAGAACATACCTTACTTCTCCCTTCTCCGCTTCTTATTTTTGGGATTTTCAGAAAGGCCTGAGCAGGGCAGTGAAATGAAACATAAAGTTCTAATTTATGTAGACCTGGACTTTTTAATATTTGAAAATGAGACTTCTTTAATACCTCAAATTTGTTAGATGAACTATAAAATATACTGGTGACATAATCCAGGAACAAGAAAAGGAGATACAGCATAGCATGGGCTAGAGGTAAAAATTTCATTAGTACATGATTATGTCCTATACAGTTCATTTTATTACACTTGCTGTTATAAGTAACTGCAGAGAACATCTGTGGACAACAATCTTTGTCCTCATTTCTCTTTAATTCTTTAGCATGGTTTCCCAGAAGTGGGTCAGAGAATATGAACATTTTAAGACATTTAGTATATATTGCCAAGTTGCTGTCCAGTAAAAATGTACCCAAATGCAAGTTAACTAGTTGTAGAGCATTATCTGCCTCACTTTACCTTCATCAGATTTGTTATTTTTGAAAATCTTTTCTAATTACGTGTAAAAATTAATTTTACTTTGCTTCAGTTTATCAAGTTTTTGGTGGCTAGTAAGTCTTTATGTTTTACGCCTCATTTTATCTCATTTTAACGATCCTTTGAGGTAAACAGTAATCTCATTTTGTGTTAGATGTGAGAAAATTGCGGCTTATGGTAGACATCTCATACTTTCATGTGCATGTGAATCTCATTAAAATGTGGATTCTAATTCAGTGATTCTGTGGTAATGCCCAAGGTTCTACGTTTTTAACTATTGGGCCCTGGATAATGGTGATGCTGCTTACTGAACTACTCAGTACAGTCTGAGAGACAAGTGCCTAGAGAGATTTTAAAACTTGCTCAGGGTCACACATCTGGTAAGTGGTACAGCCCATGTACATTTGCTTATATGCTTTGAGCACAAAGCTATGCTATGCAGTGAGGTTTAACATTTTCTTGTTTATTACTTATTTTAATTTTTCTTCCATGAATTTCCTGATCATATCCGTTGTTCCACCTTTGTGTTTTTCTTATAGATTTATATGTCTTTAACTCTATTGGTTATAGATTTTTTTTTATGTTATAATGCTTTTGGAGATGACAGTTGTCCTTGATCATTGCTCTATATTTAGAAAACTTTCTTCTTTTAGAGATCAGATAATGGGAAGACTGTCATTTATTATTCTCTT
Organism: Myrmecophaga tridactyla; assembly: GCA_004026745.1. NCBI lineage: Eukaryota > Metazoa > Chordata > Mammalia > Pilosa > Myrmecophagidae > Myrmecophaga > Myrmecophaga tridactyla. The sequence continues at coordinate 22,704 of PVIY010029193.1, forward strand.
CCATTGTGCTATGCTCTGTGATAAATTCTTGGCATACATAATATAATTTAATCCTTTTTTTTCACTTGAGATAACTATGTTCTACCTTCATATGTGTTTCTAACATCCTCAGACACCTCTTCCTTCTTCATTCTCAACTGATTACTTATTAGATACGTCATAGATTAAAAACACTATACTAAAACTCCTTCATTTCTCCACCTTCTTTTACCTTCCCATGTCTGTAGGAACTATCTCTTTTATCTTTTCCACCCATAGAACTGACCTCCTTTTGTGAAAAAGCACCATCTTTAAAAATTTTTTAAATCGGGAAATATAACATATTTACAAAAAGCAATAAATTTCAAAGTACGTTTTAACAAGTAGTTATAGAATAACTTTCAAAGTTTAGTATGTGTTATAGTTCCACAATTTCAGGTTTTTCTTTCTAACTGCTCCATAACACTTGGAAACTAAAAAGAAATATCAATATAATGATTCTATTTTCATACTCATTTGTTAAATCCTAACTTCTCTGTTAGAACTCGTCCTCCTCCTTTGATCCTTCTCCCAATCTTTGGAGATATTTGGGCTATGCCCATTCTAACAAAAAGCACCATTTGAACTCTAAAGTTCATATTCTCTGACCTCAAAAATTTTGTTCCTCTGCTAGGTCAGCCCCTCTTGTTCCATGAGATCATTCATTTCAGCATGTAAAATGTTCTGGTAAATTTTTCTTTATCCCTATATTTTTCTGATCCCTATATTTCCCACTAGCTGTGGTCTCATTTCTTTAATGTCCTGTATGGCCAGATATTTTCAGAGAAATATCTGCATGTTTTCCTCATATCTTAATTCTTTCTAATCTAGTTTTTACCCTACCACTCAACCAAAATTGCTTTTTTCAAATTCATTAAACAACACTGTAAAGTCAAAACCACTCAGTAAATGTTTTTGTAACCAAATCTTTCCTGTCCTTTCAGTATCACTGACCATGACTTCTTCTTGAAACATTCTATTCTCTTGGTTTTATGATAATGTAATCTCTTGGCTGTTCTCCTACCTCATTAGTCTTTTTCAGATTCCTTTACTTTCTCATCCCAGCTTTTAAATGTTGGGGATTATAAAGGATAGCCTAGCCATCATTTCTTTTCTCTTACTCCATGCCTTAGTCATTCTTTCTTTCATTCATTTTTTTGCTTTTTTTTTTTAAATGCAGACATTTATTATGCCACTTACAATATTTTACCTTAGCTATTTATAGGTATTCCTTTTTCTGACAGTATATAATACCCAAAATGACAATGATTAGTATTTGTTGAATTGAAATCATGTCTCCTGGTTTTCCTTTAACTGAAAGTAAATGTCATTACTTTTTACCTGTCAACCTTCTCCCCAAACCCAATCTCAGTAGGGAAGAAAAATCACAGCCCAGGAGTGTACACATAGAAAGTATCTGAACCTTTAGTTATGTGGGGACAGAAATGCTGAGAGAAGAGCTGCTCTGGAGCTTAGAGGAAACCCAGACACTTAAAAATGAACTGAGGATCATTTATTTTGTGAGTGATTGTGGCAAATGTGGAAAGGAATTGGGATGATTTGTATAGTTTGTACTACAAAAATTATGATACAAAAGTTTAAGATGTGCGATGGTAAAGGTGGAAGCTAGAGGGACAGTAAGCAGCTCTGTTCTGCTTCATGCACTGTCTGAAATTACATTTACCTAATTTCAACATGAAGTCTCTCGATGGCTGAAAATGGTAGCCATTGTTTTTTCAGGGACACCATTGCATTTTCTTCATCATTAATTAAGGAATTTAACTTCTAAAGCCATCTCAATAGAAAGGCTTTTGGTGGAAAAGAGTAGAAAATTAATCTTAAACACCTATCAGTTGTGGTTGTTAAACTGCTCAGGGAAAAACCCAGATCAGTGTGGTTCTCAAACTTCTGCATGTCTCAGGATCTCCAAAGGGCTTATGAAAACTCAGATTGCTGGATCCATCCTCAGAGATTCTAATTTAGTAGATCCGAGGTGGGGCCCAAGAATTCACATTGCCAGCAAATATCATCACAGGTGATGCTGATGCCAATAGTTTGGGAACCTCACTTTGAGAACCACCACCTTACTTCATCCTCCATACTTGCCTCTAGGATCACCTGGGTCTTCTTTCTCGGGTCTGATGCCGTCTCATAAACCCTTCCTACCCTCCTGGCAATGACTGTCATCAGTGTCCAGGTATACTGCATCTTCATTCAAGAAAGGCTTATCCCGTCTGGGGTATCTCTGTTACATGGGAAGACACGTGATGATGTTTGCTGGCCCTTTGCTCCTGGATTTCGTTGCTTTCCGCTTCTTATTCCCTTGCCTTTCTCTCTAAGTGTCTTTGAGCCCTCACTTAGCTTCTCTGGGACAAACTCTGGATTTCATTGCTTAGTTTAGCATCTCCATTTGTGTGTGTCTTGGTTTCAGCTCTCCAAGCATCTGAACTCTGCTTTTTGTTTTGTCTCTTTTAATGACTCCAGCAAACTAGTTAAGACCCACCTTGAATGGGTGGGGTCACATCTCCATCTAATCAAAAGATCACACACACAATTGGGTGTGTCATATCTCCATGGAACAACCTAATCAAAAGATCCCACCTAAACACAGTAGGTCTGTCCCCACATGATTGGATTAGGATTGAAAGACTTTTCTGGGGTACATACCAGTTTCAAACCAGCACATTCCCCCCTCTGAACCCCCAAAAGACATGTTCTTTCCATATATAAGATACATTCATTCCATCACAATATCATAAAAGCCTTAAACCATTTCATAATAATACAAATGCAGTTCAAAGTAAGAAACAGTGTAAAATCTCATCAAAGTCAGTTATAGACGTGGTCTGTTCTAAGGCAGAAATTCTCCTGGCTGTGGACCTGTGAAACGTAGAACAAGTTATCTGCTTCCAGTTTACAAAGGAGTAACAGTCATCAGATAAACATTCCTATTGCCATAGGGAGAAATCAAAAGGAAAATGGGTCACTGGACCCAAACAGTTCTGAAAACCTACAGGGCATAATCTATTAGATTTCAAAGCCTGGGAGTCATTTATCCTCGGGCCTTGAAAGAGCAGCAGTCCTACCCTTTCCAAAGGCTTACACAGCAGCCCTGTTTTCTCCAAACACTGGGATGAGGCTTGCAGCATTGGGGAGACCACCTTATTCTTGGCTCTACCCTCTCCAGACATTGGGGAAGCACCTGGATTCTCTTCCATCTCTGGGACAAATGCTCAACCTGTCCAGAACTGCGGGGCAGTAGCTAGGCTCCCCCCAGTCCCTGGGGAATGTGCTCCATCCACTCTGAGCCCTGAGAGGCCAACACTCTTCCCAAGCAACAAAGCAAAGCCCACCTTCTGCTTCCAGGGCAAACTCACCCTCTCCCCATGCATGAATGGGTTCACTGTCCTGGCCCAAGATTTCCTGGTTATAGACCTTAGCATCCAAGATTCTACCTTTGAAGTAGTTTTTCCTTCAGTCTATTCCTTTTCTGTCCCTTTTAGTCCAGACTGGCAGTGATTTTTTTTTATACAGATTTCACAAAAAAATCGGTTGACTTGGCATACAGCATACAGGGTTCAAACCTATCAGACAATAGGACTTTCCACAGATCCTTTCTGGATAACTCCATCTCCAACCTTGGCTTTTTTCTGAAATGGCCGACTTGCTCCGTGTTTAGTTAAATCCTCATGTGGGACAATATTCTCTGGGGACTCATTTTCCAAAAGCTCAGAAATTTCCAAACTTATCAGTTTCTTTTTGTTTGTATCCAAGAGTGCAGTTCTCAGTTTATCCCTTTTCTCTCACATTTTACTTTAAACTGCATTTTACAGTAAATGCATTTTACAGGCTGCATTTTCCACATTTAGTTTGAAAATCCCTTCAGCTGAGTAACCCAGCTTATTGCATTCAAATTCTGCCTTCCATCTAACACCAATACTGAGTTTGCTAAATTCTCTGCCACTTCAAAACAAGTATCTTCTTTCTTCCAGTTTGCAATGACACATTCATCTTTTCTGTCTCTGGCCTTGTTTGAGGAATCTTTAGTGTCCGTATTTTTACAAACAGTCTCTTCAAAGGAATCTAGGTCTTCTCTATCAAGCATTTCACAGTTCTTCCACAATCTTCCCCTTATCCATTTATAAAGCTGTTCCAGCATTTTGGTATGGGAAATATGAATGTCAGACATCCAGTTCCCAAGAACAGGCTTCAGCAACAGCAAAAATTATAGTAATTGATTCCTTACATGAAATACCAGTGAAAAAAGGTGAAAGTGCTGAGTTATAAACCTGTAAAACGTATCAGTCTGCATAGTTTAAAGTGATCATGGATAACTACAACCTCTGTCCTTGTCTAATAACCAGTTTCTTTTATACCAGTCCACTAACACTTCAGTTGTATTCTTTCATTTTGCACAGAGATATACAAAATAAAGACAACACACCAAGACTATCTAAAAAAAATTACTGTTTATTTACAAAAGAAAAGCATGCATATCATTAAACAAATCAGTATCCGTTTTCTCACAAAGCAAAAGCAAAAACAAAACAAAACAAAACGGAATCACCCCACTTCTCTGCTACCAAAATTGGTTCCAGTTTGGCAATGCTGCCAGAATGCAATATACCAGAAATTGATTGTCTTTTATAATGGGAATTTGTTAAGTTACAAGTTACAATTCTAAGGCCATGGAAATGTCCAAATTAAGGCATACCTTCACTTAAGAACTATCTATCCCATCCAGGGTTTCTCTGTCACATGAGAAGACACATGGTGACATCGGCTGGCCCTTTGCTCCTGGGTTGCATTGCTTTCAGCTTCTGATTCCAGTGGCTTTCACTCTAAGCATTTATGAGCCCTCACTTGGCTTCTCTGGGGCAAACTCTGGATTTCTTCTTTTAGTTTAGCATCTCCACAGATCTCTGTCTTGGTTTCAGCTCTCCAAGCATCTGACTCATTCATCCATTTTGCTCATCACCTGTTTTGCGAGTGTGTGTGTTTTAATAAAACTTTATTTCTGGACACTGAAATTCAAATTTAATTTAATTGTCATGTACCATGAAATATTATTCACTTTGGGATTTTTTTTCAGCCATTTCAAAATGTAAGAACTATTTATAGCTTGCTGGCCATGCAAAAACTGTCAGTAGGCTGGATTTTGGCAGAGGGTCATACATAGTTTACCAGACATCCTTTATGTCTGTCCTCCTGCCCCTAATCCAGTCCAGGTTCAGGCATTGAGTTTAGATATCATGTATGTTTGTTTAGTCTCTTATAATCTGGAACATTTCCTCTCAGTCTTTCCATGACTTCCATAACTTTGACACTTTTGAAGATTATAAGCTTAGTTATGTATTTAAAAGCAGTTTTATTTAGATATAGTCACACACCATATAATCCACACTACACAATCAGTGGTTCACAGTATCATTGCATGGTTGTGCATTCATCACCATAGTCAATTTTAGAATGTTTTCATTGCTCCAAATAATTAAGCACAAAAAAGCCCAAACATCCCATACCCCTTATCCCAACCCCCCCATTATTGTATCCTAGCATTGGTGTGGTACATTGGTTCCTGTTGATGAAAGAATATTAAAATATTACTACTAACTATAGCCTATAGTTTGCTTTAGGTTCATTTTTTCCCCATATATTACTCTATTATTAACTAGAACATTCTAGTTAATAAAAGAACACTTTTATATTTGTACTATTAATCGCAGTCATTGTCTACAACAGGGCTCACTGTTATACAGTCCCATGTTTTATCCTCTAGTTTTCCTTCTAGTGACATACATGACTCAAAACTTTCCCTTTCAACTACTATCACACACATAGTTCAGTGGTATTAGGTACACTCACTATAATGTGTGACCATCCCCTCTGTCCATTCCAAATATTCGAATTCAACCTAGTTAAAAATTCTGCATACATTATGCATCTGCTCCCCATTCTTTACCCTCATTCTATCTCCTGGTAACCTGCATTCTAATTTTAACTCTATTAGTTTACTTATTATAATTAGTTCATATTACTGTGCTCATATAATATTTGAACTTTTGTGTCTGACTTATTTCAACTCAATGTCCTCAAGGTTCATCCATGTCATAACATGCCTCAACTTCATTCCTTCTTACTGCTGAATAATATTCCACCATATGTATATAGCACATTTTGTTTATCCATTCATCAGTTGCTGGACGCTTAGGTTATTTCCATCTTTAGGCAATTGTGAATAATGCCGATATGAACATCAGTGTGCAAATGTCTGTTCATGTCACCACTTTCAGTTCTTCTGGGTATATGCTGAATAGCAGGATTGCTGGATCATGTGGCAGTTCGATACTTAGCTTCCTGCGGAACTGCCAGCTCTCTTCCACAGTGGCCTTACTGTTTAACATTCCCACTAACAGTGAATAAGTGTTCCTATTTCTCCACAACCTTTCCAACAAACAATTGTAGTTTTCTGTTTGTTTAATAGTGGCCATTCTAGTAGGTGTGAAGTAATATCTCATTGTGGTTTCGATTTGCATCTCCAAAATAGCTGATGAAGTTGAATGTCATTTCTTTTGCCCATTCTTAAATTGGTTTTTTTTTGTTTTTTTTTTGAGTTGTAGGATTTCTTTATATATTCTGGATATCAAACCCTTATCAGGTAAGTGTTTCAAAATATTTTCTTCCATTCAGTAGACAGTCTTTTCCTGTATTTAGAAAGTCCTGAAAAATTATGACAAAGTTACTAGAGCTAATAAATGAGTTCATCAAAGTGGTGAGATACAAGAGCAACATGCAAATAATCAGCAGTGTTTCTATACACTACTAATGAGCTATCTGAGGAGATAATCAAGAAGAAAATTCCATTTACCATATCAACTGAAAGAATCAATTATTTAGAAATAAATTTAACCAAGGATGTAAAGGATCTATATTCAGAAAACTACAAAGTATTGCTGAAAGAAATTAAAAAAAGACCTAAATAAGTGGAAGGACAGTCCATGCTCATGGTTTGGAAGACTAAATGTTGTTAAGATTGTCAGTTCTACCCAAATTTATGTACAGATTCAATGCAGTATCAATCAGAATTCCAACGGCCTACTTTGCAGTAGAAAAGCTAACTATCAAATTCATTTGGAAGGGTAAGGGGCCTCGAATAGCAAAAAGCATCTTGAAAAAGTAGAATGACATGGGAGGACTCATGCGTCTTGATTTTAAAGTAGATTTTAAAGCCACAGTAGTCAAAATAGCATGGTTCTGGTATATCAGTAGACATATCAGTCAGTGGAATGGAATTGGGAGTTCAGATCTATGGTCAAGTGATTTTAGACAAGCCTACGAAGTCCACTCAACTGGGACAGAACAGTCTCCTCAATACATAGTGTTTGGAGAACTGTATATCCATATCCAAAAGAATGAAAGAGGATCCCTATCTCACACCTTATACAAAAATTAACTCAAAATGGATCAAAGACGTAAATCTAAGAACTAGTATTATAAAACTCCTCAAAATATTTTTATCAAATAAGATGATGCTGGATTTTGTCAGATACCTTTTCTGTGGTGATGAAGATGATCATATGGTTTTTCCCTTTCAGTTTGTTAATGTGGTGTGTTACATTAATTGATTTTCTTGTGTTAAGCCACCCTTGCATACCTGGGATAAGACCCACTTGGTCATGGTACATAATTCTTTTAATGCATTGGTGGATTCAATTTGCAAGTATTTTGTTGAGGATTTCTGCATTTATATTCATTACAGAGAATTGTAATTTTCTTTCATATCTTCGTCAGGCTTTGATAATAGACTGATGTTGGTTTCATAAAATGATTTAGGTAGTGCTCCCTCTTCAGTTTTTTTTGAAGAGTTTGAGCAGGATTGCTATTAATTCTTCATGGCATGATTGGTAGAATTCATCTGTGAAGCCATCTGATCATGGGCTTTACTTTGTTGGAAGATTTTTGATAACTGATTCAGTCTCTTTACTTGTGATTGGTTTGTAGAGTTCTTCTGTTTCTTCTCAACTCAGTATATGTTATTCATGTGTTTCTAGGAAGTTGTCCATTTTTTCTACGTTGTCTAAATTGTTGGTATTCAATTGTTCACAGTATCCTCTTAGGATCTTTTTTATTTCTATAGGGTCAGTAGTAATACCCCCTTCTCATTTCTGATTTTATTTATTTGTGTCTTCTCTCTTTTGTCTTTGTCATTCTAGCTAAAGGTTTGTCAGATGCTACTGATCTTGCTAAAGAACCACCTTTTGATTTTATTGATTCTCTCTATTGTTTTAGTAGAAACAGCGAACTGTTTAGAAACAGGGAACTGTTTCTTTTATGTCCACTCTCATCTTTATTTCTTTTCTTCTGCTCCCTTTGGGTGCTGTTATTTCTTTGGTTTCTCTGGTGTTCGGTTAGGTCTTTTGATTTTAGCTCTTTCTTTTTAATCTACGTGCTTAGGGTTATAAATTTCCCTCTCAGCACTGCCTTTGCTGCATCCCATAGGTTTTGATACTAATGTTATCACCTATTTTTTTAGGTTATTTATTTATTTACTTACTTTACTTACTTATTTATTTATTTATTTACATGGGCAGGCACTGGAAAATGAACCAGGCTCTCTGGCATGGCAGGTGAGGATTCTCCCACTGATCCACTGTTGCACCAGCCTAGGTTATTATTATTATTATTTTTTTAACTTTTTTTATTGTATAGTATATCATATATACAAAGCAAAGAAATAAAGCAATGATTTTCAAAATACTCTTCAAAAAGTGGTTATAGCACTTTTTTCCTTTGTCAGGATTGCTAGTGACCCATCGATTTTACTGATTTCTCAAAGAACCAACTTTTGGTTTTATTGATTCTTTCTGTTGTTCTTTTATTCTCCCATTCATTTATCTCTGCTTTAATTTTTGTTATTTCTCTTGTTTGCTTTCAGGTCAGTTTGCTGTTCTTTCTCATGTGCCTCCAGGTTTGCTGTTAAGGCCTCAATTTTTGCTCTTTCTTGTATTTTATTTTATTTTTATTTTTTAAACTTTTTATTAATTAAAAAAATTAACAAAAAAACATTGATATCATTCCATTCTACATATACAATCAGTAATTCTTAATATTATTACATAGTTGCATATTCATCATTTCTTAGAACATTTGCATCGATTCAGAAAAAGAAATAAAAAGACAACAGAAAAAGAAATAAAACGATAATAGAGAAAAAAAGATTATACATACCATACCCCTTACCCCTCTCTTTCATTTACCACTAGCATTTCAAACTGAATTTATTTTAACATTTGTTCCCCCTATTATTTATTTTTATTCCATATGTTCTACTCTTCTGTTGATATAGTAGCTAAAAGGAGCATCAGACACAAGGTTTTCACATTCATAGAGTCTCATTTTGAAAGCTATATCATTGTTCAATCATCATCAAGAAACATGGCTACTGGAACACAGCTCTACATTTTCAGGCAGTTCCCTCCAGCCTCTCTGCTACATCTTGAACAACAAGGTGATATCTACTTAATGCATAAGAATAACCTCCAGGATAACCTCTCGACTCTGTTTGGAATCTCTCAGCCATTGACA